>JABUQX010066154.1:17500-27500 GCA_015478945.1 Trachelipus rathkii
ACAACAACAAACCTAGCACATCTTAAACAGGAATAAACTGTTAACGTTAACAAAGTTCCACACTTAACACCAGTAAAGTAACTAATATAGCATACAAAGACGTAACCTACTTACACTTTTCTAACATATCGCTGTTATTTTACATTAAGACTGTAATATTTAACAAAAATTTATCACAACATTGGTTAATTATCATACAGACCAATGAGTATACTCTAACGTAACAAAGTTTTCACATTAATAAAGCTAACATAGCATCAACTGAACTAAGAATATAATGTACAAAGACAAACCTAACACATCTTAAGCAGGAATAAGCAGTCAACATTAACAAAGTTCCACACTTAACACCAGTAAAGCAACTAACATGGTATGCAAAACGTAACTTATTCTTACTTTTTCAAGCATATCTCTAACATAACAATGTTAATTTTACATTAACATGGTAATATGTAACAAAAATTTACTATAACCTTGTGTAACTATCATATAGACCGACGAAAGTATGCAGTCGTCACAAAAGTTTTCATATTAATAAAGTCAACATAACATTACCAGAACTAAGAATATAATGTACAAAGGCAAACCAGACACATCTTAAGCAAGAATAAACTGCTAACATTAACAAAGATCCACACTTAACACCAGTAAAGTAACTAACAAGACTCACAAAAACATAATCCATTCATACTTTATCAACCATATATCCAACACGACAATGTTAATTTTACATTAACATAGTAATATTTAACAAAAAAATTTAGCATAACCTTACCTAACTAGCATAATACCTAGTGGGTAAAGACAAACAAAGTAAAGTTTTTTATTCTCTGTAAAGCTAAACTATGAACATAACATACTTAACACACAGCGGCTACACGAATAAACAGCCAGCCCCAACATCTTAAACAACAAAGCGTACATAAGGGGACAGTAAAACATGTTTTCAAGTGTATAACATATAATTTCCAATAAAAAGAACATTAAATAAATAAATACATTCATACATATAAGTTTTTATTTTAAATATATTAATCCATCTAATCAGGGGGACATAGGATTCTGTATAAATTGAGCAAGTTCTATATGTTTCTCCAGAGATTCAACACCATCCGAAAGGATGTAAGCATAAATACAACTCGCTGCACTAAACCATTTTTCTGCATATTTCGGTTCAACAGCACTCACTCGCTCCAGCCAGAGAGAAGTAAACGTATCCTGGCTGATAGTTATTAAGGCATTTCTGTATACTGCATTATACGGGAATCCATATGTTTCGGTGTAAATATCGTAGATTACACCATGAGCTATATGAATTAAGTCCTCGAGTATGGCAACAACTTTAAGATGAGACTTTAAGTCGTTTTTCATGTTAAACAAAGCTGTTATATTTGCAGATGTCTGAACAGTGAAACCTATACACGTACGCTTGAATGTGACAGCATCATTGGGTTTCCAATAGTTGCGTACATCAATACTTTTAACATTATCAGATGCAGTGAAAGCAACATCTATTCTATTATAGCCACTCAGCTATCACCTCTGATTTCATCAAGAGACGATGTCACAGATGACACATACTTCAGCTCCTTATCTTTCGAGGCTGTCGATGCGAGACGATTAGCAGTAAGACAGCTTCATTTGCCTTATTTAGGGCGACATGAGGTTGCAGTATTACAAAGACCAAAGAAGGAGGTCATAGGCACAGCGAAAAGAGAAATTATGTATAAACAGATCTAAAGCAGTACGAGATGCCGACCATCAGATGAGTAAACAAGAATATGATCGCGAATGTCGTTCGTGCGGGTATATTTCGTTAGACAACAACAACAATGGCAACAACAATCGGGTCAACAACACAATGTCGTCAACAATAGCACACAATACAGTAAAGAATAGTCTTTATATAATAAATAACACATGCTAACAAAAATATTGTTTTCACAAGCAACATAAGACACAGAACCAGAATAGAGCAACGTGGTCTAACACACCTACGCCAGAATAAACAATCCAACAATAAAGTTCAGCTGGCTTAACAGCGGTAAAGTACTTAATAACACAGCTGCCAACGTAACCTAGCCCCTCAGCTTTTCTATTATTCTGAAGAGATCGGAGAAGGATTAGGAGTAACAAGCAATTACTGAATTTAGAGTTTAATACAAATATTAAAGTTAATAGTGGTACCTCCGAAATATTTTTAGTTTATCTCTTTTAGATTGTTACCCTTCTTTCAGAAAATTAACATGAACATGAAAATGATTTCCATGCTTTGTTCATTTATAGTGCGATGCAATACTTATTATAGTTTACAAACAAACTGGCAACGGCGCATCAGGTGATTTGGCAGCACTGCAGCGTATTGTGAGAGCCGAGTTGGCAGGCAAATCGCGAGCTACTCGATGGGGCATTCATAATCAAGAGCTCTTACGATCAATACTTTAAGACACATTTCGTTAGATCCTGTTGTATCATCGATATGGTTGTTAATGAAGTCATTGGTCTTCGATGACGATCTTGAAGCATCATTCGATATGGTTGTTAATGAAGTCATTGGGATTCTATATGCCAAAGACTTATTAAAATTTGAGATCTCTTTAAAGGTTGAATCACTCGCTTTAAGCGATGATCGTCACTGACCGAAATACTATAAACATCAGCCGCTAGGTACAGGTCAATATAGAGGCCAATATATCCCCGTAACCGATGCTTATTAGTAAAGCTCATCTGTAGCAGTGTTGCTGTAAGCTTCAAAGCCGTTGTCTTCGTTTGTAGTGTCAACTTCATGATATCATAACAGCAACTAAGAATATAATATACAACGGCAACTAACATACATCGCGTATGAATAATCAGTTAACACCCTGAAAACTCATTTTATCAGCAGTGTATTAATAAGTCATGGCAACAAATGATATGTGTCTCAGGTTTTTCTCGCAGTCAGCAACAGGTGGGTCGTAGTCATCTGCCAAAATCCTTTAACAAAATGGCCACCTGGTTGCGATAAAATATCATCTTGAACTATGAATTCAACACTATCTTCAACAAAGTGCCACCGTTTTGAGTATAACATCACTGAAGTAGCATGAATAAACATAGATTAGCAAAATTCTAGGCAACTCCAACATTACTGGCCTGTAAACTTAACCCAGGCTCACGTTTCTAACATATCATCGTCAGTTAACACAGTAATATCTTACGGCTTTACCCCTCCAAAGGAGGGGTAAGGCCTCAGCCCTTCGGGCTGAGGCCCAAAGCCCGCTTACACCCCTTCGGGGTGATCCCCTCGCAGGATTCACACCCTTTCAAGGGGCGCATCCCCCTGGGATTTCTCTTGGAAGGTAATGTGTTGCTTTAGATACTCTTGGTTAATGAAAACTGTTTATTCGTAAGTTAGGTACGTTATGTTAAATATTACTATGACAATGTGAAAATAACACTGATTTGTTAGAGAAATGATGAGTTTTTGTAAGATATTACTGTGTTAACTGACGATGATATGTTAGAAACGTGAGCCTGGGTTAAGTTTTTGTTGAGTAATGTTAGGTTTGCCCTAGAATTTTGCTAATGTCTATGTTTATTCATACTTCAATTGATGTTATACTCAAAACGAGTGACACTTTGTTGAAGATAGTGTTAATTCATAGTTCAAGATGTTGGTATCTTTGATAGATTGGTTACTTTGTTAAGGGATTTTGTTAGATGATACGACTTTACCTGTTGCTGATATGCGAGAAAAGTGGGAGCATATCGAGTATTGTATGACCTATTAGCTACTTTACCTTTGATAAGTAGGGAATTTTCAGGATGTTAGCTGATTATTCATACGCGAGGTATGTTAGGTTTGCCTTTGTATATTATATTCTTAGTTGCTGTTATGATATCATGAGTTATTTTCCTAAACAGAACAACAGCTTTGAAAGCACAGCCTACAGCACCTTTCTCTAGATGAACTTTATGTAAACATCAGTTACAGGGATATATTAGCCTCTATATTATCTAATATACCCCTGTAACTGATGTTTACATAGTATTTCCGGTCAGGTGACTGATCATCGCCCAAAGTGAAATTGATTCCAACCCTCATACGAATCCTATCATAGTCTAAGTCTTGTAATATAGAATCAATGACTTCATTAACAACCATATCGAATGATGCTTCAAGATCGTCATCGAAGACCAATGACTTCAAGAACAACCCGATAATGATACAACAGGATCTAACGAAATGTGTCTTAAAGTGTTGATCATAAGAGCTCTTGATTAAGAATACCCCATCGAGTAGCTCACTGATTTATATATAACTCAGCTCTCTAATCTATACAGTGCTGCCAAGTCACCTATGTATGATGCACCGTTGCCCGACCTACCAGTTTGTTTAATAAATATAATAAGTATTGCATCACTTTATGCAAATGGATAAAGCATAAAATCATTTTCATGTTTCATGTTGAAATTTTCTGAAAGGGGGGTGTAGTCTAAAAAGAGATAAGCCTAAAAATATTTCAGGTTTTACTATTGCTTAATGTTTTGTATGATACTCTAAATGCTACGTAAATCAGTTGTTAATGTGAAATTAACATTGATATGTTAGAGATATGCTTGAAAACGAGTGAATAGGTTACGTTTTGTATGCTGTGTTAGGTACTTTACCGCTGTTAAGTATGGAACTTTGTTAATGTTAGTTGTTTATTCTAGCGTAAGGTGTGTTAGATTTTGTTATTGTACAATATATTCTTAGTTCTGGTAATGCTATGTTAGCTTTATTAATGTGAAAACAATGTTACGTTAGCATATATTCGTTGGTTGGTATATAAAGAACTTATTCTTGTACTATGTTATTGTTGCTGTTGTTGTTGTTGGTGTGTTGTTGTTGTTGTTGTTGTTGCTGTTGTTGTTGTTGTCTAGCGAGAATATATACCCTTTTGAACTGATATGGTTCATTCGTACGTCGTATTCTTGTTTACTTTCATCTGATTGGTCGAAAGAAAGAATCTCATTACCTTTTAGATCTGTTTATACATACGAATTTCGTCAGTAAGACATTTTTCGCTGTGCTGATATGATGACCTCTCGTTCTGCTCCTACGGACGTCCTCTTTACGAGGATCTTTGTAATACCCAACGATGTGTCATTTACATTTTTTCGTAAAACGAATGGAGAGCAATATATTACCTGTGTTCCAATTGGAGGTGCAAGTAATATACCTTTAATCATATCAGTTGAAGAATTCCTCAAGATTATCGACAGCCTCGAAGCTTGGATAAAGGCTGAGCAGGGGCGGCTCGTCATTAAGGGCCAGTGGGGCCCGGCCCCACCAGTAATTCTTTAAAACAAATAAATTTCTTAATTAAAAATAAATTATTTGAGTAATTTTCATTTTTAATTTCGATTCTTCTAACAAAATTATTTGTTGCATATTCAAAATTAATTTCCTCGAAAATTACACTTTCGATTTTTTACGAGCTTCGGCAGCTTCTGGGCCAGCGAAATTGGGCCCTGAGAATATATAAATAAGCGTATACAACAAATGTACGCACGCACGTCTTTTGTGACGTAGACTCTCATTCATTCAGTTTATTGAAAGCTAGGGCCAGGGTGAACGGGCCCACTTGGATATTAATTGCATTATTGCATATATTTCTTTAAAACAACATGATTTGTTAAATATATATATATATATATATATATATATATATATATATATATATATATATATATATATATATATATATATATATATATATATATATATATATATATATATTATTATTATTATTATACTTATAAATATATATATTATTACATATTATTATTATTATATTATTATTATCATTATATATTATTATATTATTATTATATATATATATTATATTATTATTACATTATATTATTATTATATTATTATATATATATTATTATATATACATATATATATTATTATTATATTATTATTATTATTATTTATATATTATTATTACATTATTATTATTATATATATTATTATATATATTATTATTATATTATATTATTATATATATATTATTATTATATATATATATATATTATTATATTTAATATTATATTATATATATTATATATTATTATTATTACATATATATATATATATATATATTATTATTATACATATATTATATATATATTATATTATTATTATATATATATATATATATTATTATTATTATTATTATTATATTATAATAGCTTAAACTTAAACTTAAACAAAACGCGTGTGTGCGTACATTTGTTAATAATAAAGTCTGGGCCCATATTTCGCTGGCCCCGAAGCTTTTTCTCAAATTATATGTTTTAGTTTTATCTGGTTGTCGTTCGTTGCAAGTCTGTAAATAATTCTTTTTGATTGTTTGTGAATCTAGTCTGCGAAAATGTTTATACTGATAACTGATTACTGAGTTTAGTGATATTTAGTGTTGAAATGCCTGTTAAAAAAGGTATTTTTCGTTGAAATTTAATGAAAGGATTGAAAGCCTATTTTTATGGTAATTCATTGGATTCATTGTCGTTTTAATTACAGTGTTATCCCCCAATCCTATCAAAGTAACAATATGATATTTTGTGATTATTGATTATCAATTAAAAAAATTGATTATTAATTAAAAAAATTACTTAAAGTAACTACGCAAAGCGAGGTCGGATTTGAAAAATTTCTTCACAGGGAGAATCTATGAAGCCTAAATAGTCGTTTAAGGTGCGTAATGATTTTTTTTTTTTTTTTTTTTAAGGGAACGGATGGTCCGATTTTGAAAATTTTTTCACAGGAGGCATCTATGAGGACTAAATAAATGTTTAATGTTCCAAAAAATGAATAGAGTAGATAATATTTTAATAAAGGCATTTTCCACCTTAAAACATGAAGAAAAATTAGAAGTTAAAAGACTTGGACCGTATCAGCCTAGAGATGTTCACATTAATCAGAAAGATGGAAAGAAGAATAGAACATTTTGTAAATCTTGGTTTGAGAAAAAGAAATGGCTTACTGTAAGTGATAACAAAAATGCTTTATTTTGCTTCTACTGTCTGCTATTTGGAGGTGAAAATGTATGGGCACGAACAGGTTGCAATGATTTAAAACATCTCTCAGAGAAAATTCACAAGCATGAAAGAAGCCGAACTCACTTGAATAATTGTATTCAGTATTCCCAACTTGGGAAAGTAAATATTTTATCATCAATTGATAGTGGCCATCGAATCAGTATTTTAAAGCATAATGAGATAGTAGACAAAAATAGACATAATTTATCTAGAATTATAGATTGTATAAAATTTTGCGGAATTCACGAATTACCTTTGAGAGGTCACGATGAAACATCACAATCTAATAACCGGGGAGTATTGTTAGACATGGTTTATTACATATCTAAGTTTGATAGTGTCTTAGAAGATCACTTGACAAATTCTAATGTGGCAAAAAATACCTCAAAAACTATTCAAAATGACCTTTTAGACTGTATGTATCATGTTTATATCGACGAAATAAAATCAGAAATTAATGATGTCAGTTTTGTATCCATACAAGCAGATGAAACGACCGATATCACTTGCCTTTCACAGTTTGTGATTATTTTGCGCTATTCTAGAAATTCTCAACCTGTCGAAAGATTTTTAAGTTTTGTTAATATTCATAATAGAACAGCTACCGGACTAACAAGTGTTCTGAAAGAAGAATTAAAATCTTTTAACTTAACCAACAAGTTAATTGCACAAGCCTATGACGGAGCAGCTGTTATGAGCGGGTCCCACAACGGTGTACAAGTGCAGATGAAAGAGTACTACCCTTACGCCCATTATGTTCATTGTTACGCACACAAATTAAATTTAATTTTGAAAAAGGTTTGCTCATCAAATAAAAGGATAAAAATATTTTTTGCTAATCTGAGTGGATTTGGTGCGTTTTTCACGAATTCACCTAAACGTAACGATATGCTTCAAAAAGTTTGTAATGTTCACATTCCAAAGATTTGTCAAACCAGATGGAATTTTCATTCTAAAATCGTAAATTGCATAAAAGAAAACAAGAAACAACTGTTGGAATGTTTTAAAAGGATTCAGAATGAAGACTGTTGGGACGATAAAAGCATTCGTGAATCAGTAGGCTTTGAAAGATTATTGGAAGACTACGAGTTTAATTTCTTTCTGTCTTTTTTTTATGAAACGTTGAAACATACAGATATTTTATACAACGTTTTACAGTCCAATAAATCAAATAATATTACAGTTGAAGATGCTTTGAAACATTTTGAATCTTCAATTACTACAATACGGCACAATATAGCAAAATTTCTTATTTCAGGGGATGATAGTGAAGTTTTAGAAGTTCCATTAAAAAGACTTAAAAAATGCAGTGTAGTTACTGATACCTTAAAAACGGATGCGACAAAGGCTTGTAACCAAATAATTACAGAAATAAATGAAAGATTTAAAAATTTTGAGTTGTTTCGCTCATATATTGTTGTCGACCCGAAGCAATTTAATTCTCATAAGCAGTGTTTTCCATCTGATCACATTCAAACTATTGCAAATAATTATCCTATGCTACATAAAGAGAGACTAATTTCCGAGTTAGCTGTTATGTATGATAATGAAACCTTTAGTTCCATCACAAATGTTAATGGCTTGTATAAATTTTTGGACGATAATGGTTTATGCGATGCTTTTTCAGAGGCCGCAAAATTAATAGAAATCGTTTTAGTGACGCCCGTGTCGACTGCCGATTCTGAACGTAGTTTCAGTACTTTAAAGCGCATTAAAACCCTTCTTAGAAACACAACATCACAAGATAGATTAAACGCACTTGCAGTGCTATCAATACAAAAAGACTTTATAGAGGAGATTCCTCAATTCAACACAAAAGTGATTGAAAAATTTGCCCAAATAAAGAACAGAAGGGCAAACTATTTATACAAATAAACCAATTTTAAAGGTAAGTTTTTTTAAAATGCGTTTTAAATTACAAGTAATATTTTTTTATTTAATTAAGAAGTAGATCTAGCCTATATATATATATATATATATATATATATATATATATATATATATATATATATATATATATATATATATATATATATATATATATATATATTATATATATATATATATAATTATATATATATATATATATATATATATATATATATATGTATATATATATATATATATATATATATATATATATTTATATATATATATATATATATATATATATATATATATATATATATATATATATATATATATATATTATTATATTATATATATATATATATATATATATATATATATATATATATATATATATATATATATATATATATATATATATATATATATATATACAAAAACAGACCTGGCCCCACCATTTTATTCATGCACGAGCCGCCACTGAGGCTGAGTATGTGTCATCTGTGACATCGTCTCTTGATGAAATCAGAGGTGACAGCTTGAGTGGCTATAATAGAATAGATGTTGCTTTCACTGCATCTGATAATGTTAAAAGTATTGATGTACGCAACTATTGGAAACCCAATGATGCTGTCACATTCAAGCGTACGTGTATAGGTTTCACTGTTCAGACATCTGAAAATATAACAGCTTTGTTTAACATGAAAAACGACTTAAAGTCTCATCTTAAAGTTGTTGCCATACTCGAGGACTTAATTCATATAGCTCATGGTGTAATCTACGATATTTACACCGAAACATGTGGATTCCCGTATAACGCAGTATACAGAAATGCCTTAATAACTATCAGCCAGGATACGTTTACTTCTCTCTGGCTGGAGCGAGTGAGTGCTGTTGAACCGAAATATGCAGAAAAATGGTTTAGTGCAGCGAGTTGTATTTATGCTTACATCCTTTCGGATGGTGTTGAATCTCTGGAGAAACATATAGAACTTGCTCAATTTATACAGAATCCTATGTCCCCCTGATTAGATGGATTAATATATTTAAAATAAAA
>JABUQX010066155.1:0-15000 GCA_015478945.1 Trachelipus rathkii
CATATGGTTTGCTAGGTGGCCTCAAAGAGGCTGGAAGTTCTGTTCAGTTTTCAGGTTGCGGGAATTTTTTTTCTCTGAACAGTTACTCCAGTTGTATAAAGGTCTTATTCGCCTTGTATTGAGTACTTTCATCACATCTGGGGGGCTTCCGGCTCCACCCTTTATTGGATAGGGTTGAGTCTAAAGCTAAGAGACTGATAACTGTCTCCGTCTCCAAACTCCCTTGAGACCCTTCTATCTTGGACGTGCTTGGCGCTCTCTCTCTCTTTTCTTATAGGGTACTACGGTGGCAAGTGCTCGGGGGAGCTGAACCTCTCGCATTCCACTGCCGCTGCGTCATTCTCGTACCACGACAGATGATTTTCTCTAGAATGAGCTTGGTGTGAGTATTGAAAACCCCAGACTTGTTCGTCGTGGTGCTTCTTTCTTTCCAGCTACTTCTTCTGTTTCTGTGGAACCCTTGCCCCCTTCTGTTTTTCCAACTGTATTTAATCTTCCCCTCTTTAATAAAATCCACGTCTGCGCTCACCTAAGCTTGATTGCGATGCGTGCAAGATCGTGAAGTGTTGAGCTGCGATCTTTCTATAGGTTATGCTTCTGCCTCATCCTCCGGCTGACAAACAGAGGGCCGAGCCCGTTGAGTGACGCTGCGTTGACTTGCTTCTTAAGTATATATGAGTAGCTTCATGTGAGTATAGTAAGATTAACGAGTATATTTCGAGGCTATAATATATTGGAAAGATAAATGCTAGTTATATCCACTGAAAGTGGATGAATATAAACCCTATATCTATTAGTATGTTAATAACTCAAGGGACCTAGCATTGATAATAAAACCATGCCCCAGATTATAACGTTTGCGTGAAGAGGGCTCTATGAGATCACAAGATATGTTTTATTCTTTGCTAATAGATAGAGCTGAGATAGGTAATAAGTAAAAATGCTCTTACTATAAGTTGACATGGGCGAAAGCCTATACTTATATACAATGGGAGAGGAATAATACATATATATTAAAAATAATATATATAATATAATAATATAATATATTTATATATTAATATATATATAATTAATTAATATATAATATATAATATTAATAATGTATATATATAATAATATATATATATTAATATATATAATATAATAATATATTAATATATATATATATTATTAATAATATATATATATTTAATAAATTAATATTTATTATATAGGAGAGATAATATAGATAGAGATTGAGTATATATATAGAGATAAGTATGAGAGATTGATATAGTAGATATATATAATTATAATATAATAATTATACATATTATGTAGTGAGATATAATAAATAATATATAATCAGATATATCATGATATAAATTTTAGTAAATATATACTTTAGATTTTATTCAGTATTAATTATTTGTATATTAATATATTAATACATTATATATTTATAATAAACTAACAATAAATAGCAAGTATTACTTATTATAATATGAATTAATTAAAAAATTAATAATCAATTATTGCACGAAGTTCTACACCTATTAATCTTCATTATACCTCGGGATAGTTTTTACTTCCCTGAGATAAATATATCGTTTTATTCTTATGAGCTTAATG
This sequence comes from Trachelipus rathkii, assembly GCA_015478945.1. Taxonomy (NCBI): domain Eukaryota; kingdom Metazoa; phylum Arthropoda; class Malacostraca; order Isopoda; family Trachelipodidae; genus Trachelipus; species Trachelipus rathkii. The sequence continues at coordinate 1,615 of JABUQX010066155.1, forward strand.
AGATATATATAAGCGGGGTGCGTAGCAGGCTGAACTCTCGCTCTCGCGCTATGGCGGTCTGCCATGACATTGGTGCATTTATGTGTGTGAAACTGTACGACTGTGTATCTTCTTTTTAGTTTTAGGAACACACATTGTATAATCCTCACCTCACAACTCTTTATTTATCACACACCTCTAGAATACATTCTATATTCTTGAACTTTCCTTAGGATTGCGTTTAACAAGCCATATTAACGTACACAATGCATACATAGATCCAATAAGTAGCATTATATTTTATATTTATGCTCTTGCTGAATATAGCTAGTTGTTTTTTTATTAAATTATTCTATTTTTTTCTCCTTTCAATTTTTAGTAAAAATAATTATAATCATTTAATATATATATATATATATATATATATATATATATATATAGGTGAGTAAGTATATATATTATATCGATAAATGATATTATCACCTGACCAATGCTTTCCCTTGCATCTCGGCTTCAAACTACGCATATATCACATGCTCCATGTGCACATCAAAGAGTCAAGTAAATTCATTATAAATAGTAAGTCTAAATGTATATATAGATATATATTATTATAGTATATTACCCACATAGCACACATGAATGTCTGCCCAGCACATTCTTTCTATACATAGTTTCCAAGTATCTCATAATCACACATCCCCGGTGATTAACTTATTGCTTACTCTCTATAAAAATAATAGCCTTTAGTTAATTTACCAAAATACGTTAAATGTACTCACAAAGCCTGGGTATAAGCGGTACAATGTGATCAAGAATTGTTGATAAGCAATTATCTAAAGAACCCAATTTCTCTTTGTATTATTGTGATTAACAGATTGTGTAGAATATCCCTAAGAAAATTATCTTTTGGTTAACATTCCTCAATAACAAATGTTTGTGTGATTATTCCGATGTCTGATCTGTATCTGTCATCTTCTGAAATTCTGGCTTTCTTCTATACAGCCACTCCTCTCAATGAAAATAAATTTCTATCGGATAAAAATAAAGAATTGGTTGAGTTATTATTTTTTTTTATATATATATGTAGTATCTGTAGCTCATTACCGGTGAATAATTAATAATATAATTATATAATAAATATATGTCATATAGTAGAAAGATATAATTTGACATAAATAAATTTCTTGACCAGTAAAATTTATTGACCTATGCTCCTTATGCTAAGCCATATTATTAATACCGCTATTCATTGTAAATTTGGACATCACACTGTTTATAATAGTCAATAGGGTTAAGTCCACTCATAAAGGCAAAAAAATATCCTCTCTTAATAAGGCTCTATATCTCACTGCTCAATCATAAACCATATTATTATAATACATTCTCTATATTATTATTCTATACTAAATGACCAACTCCATATCTTTATAATTATATATATAATTCCCTATATAATACTACTTCAATGACCCTTACTAACATCACACATAGTATATATTAGGATATAATACATTGATATTCCTATCTATAATATGTATTTTTATAAATTTGATTCTGTAATCACCTATAATATCAAATTGTGCTGTTAGAGAATTTTATACTACATTATCTAGATAACGTCTCTAATGCACAGCTAGTCTATCCATTTCAAGAATAATATGAAGAGACATAATGACTAAAAACACTTATGCCAATTCATTCTCATATTTTGTATACTCCAAGATCTAGTACAATCTCGTTATAGACAGAGGCATGGTAGTAGAACTATGCTATATTTAGATTTCAACTGATGCCTACAAATCTAAAAATTAAGTATTGTTGTATGAGGAAAATTGTCTCACATTATCTAGACAAAAATCAGGTAGCAGAATCATAAGTTATCTCTGACCGGAAAATCTATAGTACGTCCCTCAATTAAAATCTATATTACTTATAACCAAAGTATAACATGTTCCGATAAGTCTCCAGCTAATACATACTCTACAAACCTTTGACATTTTGCTCACTGCTACAGCTTGCGCTCGTCTTTGTCCTGTTAGTTAGCTCGGACATCAACGGATCGACATATTGATGAAAAAGACTGATCATCAGGAAATAGTTGACATTAGAATATAACAATTTATAAGAAGTCTCTTTCAATCTCCGCTCAGAGAGTAGCAATAATTACTGAACATCTATAGACAGGAGGACTCTATTTTAAATATCTTTTACCTATTCACCATCAACTTACTTTCCCCATCACTCCTTCCGATGCACCTCTTCGTTTACAAGACATCCTCACCTAGAATCTCCTCAATATATACTCTCGATAGTGTCAATTGTCTACTACAAAACTTTACCAGTAGGTAGTCGCACCATGATAAGAAAATTAAATAGAAATGGCGCTATCGGAAATGACTATTCAAGATCTCAGATAAAAATAACCGACAGAAAATATTCAAGAGAATTTAATATCCTGCTTTCTGTATCACCATATGTGTAAGAAATATATAAAAACTTGGCAATAAGGTAGTATAATTAATATATGATTAAAAATTTCACATAGTTTAATAAGGTAGTCGTTCTTATATATGTGCACGACATGATCATAAGTTGAAAGTGCTAATATAAGAAGTATAATTCTGGAAAGATGACCCCTGACATGTCATAACAAACCTCCAACCTCTTCCATAGCATTAATCTGAGAAATATTGAAGAATGGACATTCATGTCAGATTAACCAAGAAACTGGCCTGGGTGGTGATTTAAGAGCATAACATGGCCCAACGCTTAAACAAAGATCAGCCGAGATATGAAAAAAGCTGTGAAGAAGATAGGAGAGAGTAACAGAAACATTGCGAAAGAAAATATAAAAGCAAGATACATATGAAATGGTTTGCTGATAAAGCAAGTAAGTAGATATAAAGCAATACTAAATAAGCTAGTTATGAGATTAATTCTAATGAAATTAATATGACAGAATAAGATATAATAATCACATGCTTTCAATGACTTTTATATTTTGTTGCTATATATTTGTGAAGAATAATAGATTATGAGAATAGAGATATAAATATATAATATATATATATATAAGAAATATGAATATATTAGGATATAATAATAATAATAATATATAATATTAAGAATATAATAGATGATAGAGTAATATAATATATATAAATTAATAACATGCTCGAGTGCGTGCTTAAAGCCCCGGTCGATACAGAGGTAGTTAATATACAATACGTAGTGATCCGAAGGGGGATATAAGCCCGATAATCTTCTTTTGATGTGTTTGACCTGGTGTTTGTCAGGTAACACCAACAAATTGCCCACCCCTCTCTTCCTAATAAACCCGGTGGTCGTACACTTGTATGATTAAGGAATGCTGAAATTTAGCTCTCAAAGTAATACACATAATTATTTAACACTAATGCAGGAACAGAATCCATCGAAGTCCGAGAGTAAATTAGAATTGAGTTGTAATCTCCTGAGTTTAAGTTAGCCGTCTATCTTCACAGATGATGTATAATAGTCAGCCGTAGAGTTACCCAATAGTAGCTATAATATCAATGAGTAATCATGAAATTTTATTTATTTCACTTATTGAAAATCGGAACTTAAATATAACTTTATTGAAACATTTCACAAATTATAACATCTATATACATTTGAATAGGATTTAAACTAGATAATTGATAATTTAAGACATAAAAATAATTTTAGTAATTGCTTAAAAATATCGAAAAATAAGAGAAGATAGTAATCATAATGATTTTTTCATAAAAAAAGTAAATTGATATAATCAACTGATATAAATCAATATTGAGATTTATAATCAGTGCCAACCATCTATATATATATATATATAGATAAATATATTATAATATATAATATATAAATATATATATATTAATATTAATATATATAGCAACGATGATAGTGAGTGGTCGTAGAATGATAAGGGTAAGACGCAGAGTCTTATATTATCCTAGGTGATATATAGTAGGTAGAAAAGGAATATGATATGGGTATGTGTAGGGAGTGTCACTCTAGGCAGAGAATAGAGAGAGTATAAGAGAAGAAAGAAAGAAGAGTAGAGGAGTAGCTAAGTAGTAGGATCGGAGTAAATGATAGATAGATATGAATATATAGATATAGATGAATAGAATGAGTAATGATATAATGAATGACGATGTAACTTAGAGAGATACGGATACGAATCTAGCTAAAGAGCTACCCTCCAGTAAGCGGCATCACGAGCTTGTCAGTGGGGCCAAGCCCTCACCTGTTTTCTGATATGATCATTATTTCTCCTTTTCTTTTGCCAGCTTTCCATATGGTGATTTTTAGCTCACCGATAACTAACGCATCTCATCCACCTGTATTCAGCGCTCACCATATGCGAGTCATCTGGATGGTCTCACGTTCAGATGCCAACTTAACCTCACTGACTGTAACCCCCTGCCAGTCTAACTGTCACGTGGTCTTCCTGCTCGGCCTCAAGCGTCCCTCCGCGTCTCACCTCCACTTCCTACGTGGCAACGTCTCTCTTCTCTGCATCCTCTCGTGAGGTGTCCCCACCATACTTAGTCTGGCTGTGTGCGCAACCTTATTCATCATGGGTCGTTCACAACCGACAGCTGACGTACGCGAGAAGACTTCCGTTGTGCGTACGTATTGACTGCGAAGCATATGTGCTCTCACTTGCAGTGTTCACAGATCACCGCTCCTCAACAACAGTCATCTCGCGACTGTCTGAATTTGTACTGACTACGCTCATGCACCGAGAGATGTAAGCGATGCCTCAGAGAGGAAGAGAGAGAGAGGAGAGAGAGAGAGGAGAGAAAGACATGTCTCTGCCCCATGCAAACAGTATGGTGTCAACGACTCCTCGTGATATGATGCTACTCTCCTGACACCTGACTGTTGTTGCAATATATGTTATCTATGCCAAGGAGGAGAGGATGGGGGAGGGAGAGAGAGGAGGTGGTAGGTTGAGATCTGAGAGAGGTTTGAAGGTAGTTGAATATATACTAGGCGTCTTACAGTCCAGTGCCAGTAGCCTGCTGCAATAGCCTATGCTAGTGGTGTGAGTAGTATGAGTATATCCTTGTGTTGCATTCATGGCCCCCTTTGGCTCTCCCAAATGGTTGGTTCCTACGGATTGGATTTATAATGTGATTCATGTTAGCACACACATTATATTATATTATAAATTATCTCTCTAACCGTCTACCCTCCACTATTCAATCTCCATCCTCTCTACTACTTACTACCTATATACTTATACTATCAATTAATTTTCATGTATTTATTCTCCACATTCATAATTTATGATCCAAGCTTCTACTCTAATTTATTACAGTACGTGAGCTAAAGCACCAATATTTCCTCAATCCCTACATCCCCATCTACTCATACTACATACTCCAACATCGGCTCCAAATCATCTGCCCTTATACCATGATGTCTCCTAGTCAAATATCTTCTAAAACTCTCACTTTTAACATCCTCATATTAATGACTGTGTCCAAATACCGCTATAATTACAAGTATCGGCGGTACAAACACACTACTTTTGCCTTATCAAGTTTTTACCTCTAAACCATTCCTCGTTTTTATATCCCTTCTTTCCTCCTTACTACATGCTATTCACATATACTCTCCTTACTGCACCTTATCAGTCTGTCATACAACTTTCTACTTAATTCCTCTCCAGATTACTCTCTCTCATAGCTTCTCCCCCTGCTACAGAATCAAATGCTGTATCTTTCAACATCTTGAGAGGAGAGGCGATATATGCCTTCTTGCTTGTATACCCGATTCTATTTATCCTGTAGTCATTCTCAATGCGTGGCAATACCATTTCAAATTGTGAGCTAACTTCTGCCTACTCTCTACGCCAAATAAGAATGCTCTTTCAAGCCTAATCTACGGAGCATCTATTATATAAGGATAATCTTTAATTTTCTTGTCTGATCAGTTTCTTATCATAATAAACTTTAGCCCAATTTATCTGCCCCCTCTCGCTAGTTAGCTGAAGACTTCCTTCGATAAATTTTTACAATCTTCCTGTCTCTTCGCTTCCTTACCTGTAAGATAAAACTCTCGAGAATAGCGTTATATAATTGACCTTCCCCTCCTTCGCTGGCCACTTCGTGTGATCATCTCAGGGGTTCCATTCCCTTTGCCAGGTTGGGCCACAAACCACACACCACCCTCACCACAAACCCCTGTTCACGAAATTAAAACTCGCCATCAGGCCTCCCAGCCCTCCTCTCCTCCTACCTTCCAGCCTTCACATTTTCCACTAATCATAGCGTATATCACCATCCTTCCTCACGCTCAGGCAGTTCTGCCATTTACCGCACTTTCTCACTTTCTCTCATCTCCTTTCTGTATTCTTCTTTTTCGCCTGGACTCAATCCCGACTCTTTCTTCGCGATCTCCCAGCCGCAAGGTACTGTTCCTTAACACCCATTTCGCCTCCCACGTATTACATTTCACTCTCCGGCTCTCTCTACACACCCTCACCCTCATCCGTTACTCTCTATTCCATCCTCCTCTCTCCTTCCTCACATGCACTCAAATCATCCTGGCATTGACCATATACTTCATTTATTTCTTCTCCATCATATACCACCCTTTTACTTCACACTCACACTACAAATCTCTACATTACGTATTACATATACTCAATATTTATCATATTCTATACTACTGCACTTGCACCGTCTCCCATTAAGATTTGTTACCTCATGATAAACGACATATATTGAACTATTTAGATACTATAATACTATTACTTATTCCATAGACCATAGTCTACACTACTATTACATAAATATAACTCACTAGTATAAATCAACTATACTTTCATTATGACTAATAAAACCCTAGCAGTATCCATCATAGTCTATAGTCTCACTTTACAATTCACAACGATTTAATATATTTGCACCAAACCATCATATTTATACTCATGACTCATTACTTACATATAAGTACTTATCTCATACTACACTCGATACTTCATCTAGCTATCCCTTCTGCAACAAATATCAATATACCTACTAAGACACCTATGTTCACAGTCTGATCTTTCACCAATCCTAACTATAACTTTCTACAACTGAGGTAACTGTATATCACTTCACATAACGTGGAGTTTCTCAATATATACCATAATACCATATTACATCTTATCATATACTTGGTTTAATAAATTATCTATAAACTATCCATTATTTATATATATACTACTTTTTTACAAAACCTGTGCCAATATCTATTACTAACCAATCCTCTCTCAAATATACTCATCATTCTAAGTTCATCCCACAACAAAACCATAATCATTATCCGCTCAATGACATATAAGTGATAGCGGCTATCCATCTACTTCAAATCTCTTAATTTCATATCCATCATTTTCTATGAACTCACCATTATTCCATTGCCACCCCTCACACTATCAGCTAATTCTTTCATAACCCCATCCATATACATAATATATGTAAATATATAATATAAGGAAGACAATACATCAAAACCCTGCCTTACAACTTACGCTAATTATATTACTAAATATCCTCATAATAATTCACTTTTTAGACACCATTTATTTATTATTTACTTTATACACACGTCCTACATCACTATCGTTACATTAACATTAAACTTGTTTTAATTTCCATAATTCTAAGATGCTCTAACCACTCACAAGACCATGTATATCACAAACACCTTGCCAATAGAGTTTACCTCATTATAACCATATATACATATAACGTGACCTGTTGATAAAATTTACTAATATTATAAAAACCTATATAAATATACAAATATTAATTATCTTTTCTTCTCCCTCAATTTTGTTTTCAAATATGTTGCAATTATTATTATTTATATATATTAAATTATTATTATTATTATATATATATTTATATTATTATTAATTATTTATTATAAATTAATTAATTTATTATATATATTAATTATTATTATTATTATTATTAATTAATTTATTATTATTATTATATAATTTATATTATATTGATAAGTCAATTATTATATATAATTGATATATTATATATATAATATATATATTATTTATATATATATATAGTATATAGTAGTATAATACATATCTACGCTAGAGATATTACCGCATCTGATATAAATATACATACATATATATATATATATAATATATTACTTATATATACTAAGATAAATATATATATATATATAATAACATCACCTATACTATATACTATATCTATATATATAAGTAGTATATCATAATTATCACTTACATACATATTTCAATGAATCAATCCGCATCACACACTTTGTTCATGAAAGTATGACCGGACTGATATTAAATATATTATATATTAATATATATATTAATATATTAATATTATAATATATATAATATATTAATATATATTATATTATATATTATAATTATAATATATAATATATAATTATATAATTAATATTATAATTAATATATTTAATATATATATCATATATAATATTAATATATCTGCAGATTTCTCAATATTACTCCAATAAACTATGATTTTTTTTTATTTTAATTTTTATTTTATGTATATTTATTTGCAATCCGCAGATGTGAAAAATCTGACATCCGCTTTCACATCCGCATCTGCAGATAATAGAAATATCACAACCGCATCTGTGTGATGTCAAAATTTGACATCGTAAATACATCATTTAAATTTATAATATAATATATTATACTATATTTTAATATATATGTTATATATAATAATTAATAATATTATAATAATATATATATATTTATAACCCACCATACCACCTAAAATCTAAAAAATCCACCCACAACCCTAAACCAAAACACCCTCTATATACCACCTCCACACATCAACACACCCACTACAATCAACACACTATCAAACAATAACCTACACACAAATAAATATACACTTAATAACATAATTACTATACCACTATAATAAACACACACATATTAACTAATTAACTCAACCATAAATTACCAAAACAAAATAACACCACTAAATAATAATAACAAACACACCAAACATTCACTATAATAATCCATTATCAATATAGAACAAACCACCGACACCAACACAACCCCCTACGCACCAACGAAAACACCACCGCAAACGTAACCCCAAACCAGTACCCATCACCAATCTCCAACCGCACAACACAACACCACCAACACCCAAACATAGCCCAAACAATAATACAACACAACAACACCATAGCACCCACACCAAACACCACGATAATCAACAGACCTCGCAACACTACCACAACAATCCACACAAATAAAAGCACCAACACTAGTAACACCACATATGACCAACTAATTTCCCGCAAACCCTACCACTAACTACACTGATTGTTCGAGTGAAGTTATGCGGCGGAATCCTGTAAATTACATATAGATAGTAGTGCGTATATGTAATATTCCATAATCTGATGGTAAACATCATAATACTCCCCTCATTCATATCCCTACTGACCCAATAGACTTCCATTAAAGGCACCACCAAAACGGGTCTCTAGATACACACTAAATAAACTCAAACAAAATAAATACACCACGACCAACTCACGATAAAAAAACCAATACACACACATACTAACAATAAATATATTACTATATATCACTAAAATAAAATAAATACCTAATACAATCAACACAACAACACACCAATCTAATACACTCAACTAGCAGAATTCCACACCACAACCCACAACACATACACAAGAAGAATCAACAGCGTGACAATTACACATTAGTAAAAAAAAAAAAAAAAAGTAATAAATAATTTATTTTAAATATTATCAAAACACCACATAAACTACACAAACCAATTTTAAGTACTATCAAATAATCCACCAATCCCTACAAAATGAACACCAACTCTACACACCGTACTCAACGGCTACACCATAAGCCCAACGTAACAAACAGAACACAACTCTGATCCCACATTCGCCTACAACAAATACACCCAACCGCCACAATCTGCAACAGATTTATCCAAACAAACATAAAACCACTAAAACAACACCTAAATCAAACAACTAAATCATATCCACAACAACAATATCCCTGTCTGCAACGATGTCAAAAATTAGATACTATCTCAGATTAACCTAATCAGTCATAACATATATTATAATAAACTACTATTACAAACTTTACTAAACTATACCTACCAAAAACAATTTATGTATGTAACACCAAATACTTATTCCAAACTACTATTTCTAGACCATTCCAAATATTAACCTACCCTCTAAATATTGGATTTTATTTATTGGATGAGACCTGATACTATTTACTTGATACTCAGTGCCATATATGTATAATAATAACTAAAATATCAATCCATCCATATATCAACTAAATATTAGAAAACAAGCACCTCAACATACATAAAACTAACTAGCCTTATAACTAAACAACTAAATCATAACATAAACGATACAACCATCCATATATACATCTAAAATAATATAACTGAATCAAGTCAACCCATCCATATAATACATATACTACACATCTAACACAATAACTTAACATATAAATATTTTAAACAACAACATAACTTAATAAACAAACCATAATCCTTCAACTACATAATAACAAAGTTCTTTAAAACCCACTTAGGTATAACAAAATCAAAACACATCTACACTACTCCAACCTCATATGAACTTTACACAAACATATAACCTGACAATACGAGAACCAGACAGTGACATCCTTCGCTTCTTTTTTCATCTTCTATGACCCCTTCATACTTGATACGCGCACATCTACCCCTGCCTAACTTCGCCTAACCAGAGACACTGCACCACTTGAACGCTGGAACATTATCACTATCTTTATTAACGCAATCCACTTAGACACCATGTAATCGCACTCACCCATAGCCAACCATTGCACCTCAATGCAAACTAACAACACTATACCCTACATCCCACATCACTAAAAAAACAACCAATAACAATACCAACCAAAAATAATACCACCCAACAAACACACACCAACCAAACACACACCACAACACAACCACAACAACCACCACAACACACACAACAACAAAACACAAAACACCACCAAAAAACACACAAACTATCAGCCATAGGATTGCACCATGTTGAAAATTACTCCACCACAAATACCAAACTACACGAACATGTCCCAAAAGTCAGATAAACCACAAAAAAACAATATGACTCAAGGGACAGTTCAAAAAGAATTCAACTCAAAGAGGGTACGTTATAAATTAATATTAGATTTATTAATATTATTAAGATAATATTATATATTATATATATTCAAATATCTACAACATAAAATAGATAATATGATCATCATCTATTTACTTATATTATACTATCTATTAAACAATATATATTGCCAAATATGTATTTTTTTTAGTTATTTTAATATATATAAAACTTAACAATATCTACTCAATCGTACTCATATCAACTGAACACAAATAACATAGACAATATTAACAGGACCATTAATCCACTTAACTATTAATTTTAAAAAGTTATAGCCTAGGCCATGAAGTTAATACATGATTGTTTCCCGCCAATTTTAAGGGTTGAAAAAAATCTAGGCCAGTACCAATATATATATCATAAATTACCTAACTAGAGAAAACAAACCTGTTATGTTTTACGAACTATACCTGTACAGTTTTTGATATTTTTTTTTTATATCTTTTCTTTTTTATTATTTATAATATTAATATTATTACTAGTTAAATTAATTGAATTCCTTTAACAAATCAATTTAAGTTTGGTGGCGGAACATAATTGAAAAAATTATCTATAGGACTCTGTTACGATTATTTCGACTACTATAATATATTTTTTTCTATCAAAATCCTAAAGAGAATACTCCAAAGGTACGTAAACCGCAAAGATTCAGCCTAGCGACGTCTCCATGACCTGAGTATCTCGGCACTTTTCGAAGGCTGAACGACATCTTGGACCTACAATAACATCAACATGAGACCACATTTACACTCTCTTCCTCCAACACTGCGGAAGGGTCTCCGAAACCCACGCTCTTTTGGTAACATATCTTAATATATGGGTTTCAGCGCAGGTGGTTCAAACTTCTACAGCCCTCACCTCCACCTCTTTTTAATTAAAAGATATCCCACCTAGATATCACCCGCTTACATGCCGTTCCAGTCGAATCGTATCAATAACTGAATAGAACAACTATTATAACTTAGTTTGTGTTGAAGCTCTAACATAATATTGTTGATTGTATGTATCGAGTTAAAGTATTCATATTGAGCTTTTTTTGAATGTGATGGCTAGCGAAAGTCATGCTGGCTTTAATTGATGGTATGATTGTGTTTTGTAATTAGCCTCGAACTGTGTTGGTTTTGTTAGATTCTCTTTAATCATGGGTAAATAGTGGTGTATGATCAAGAATTTCTATTTTCTTGGGGAATGCGAACAACCTGTTATTGGTGAGGGCAAATTATATTATATCTAATATATTAATATATATTATTAATTACATATATATTATATTATATAATATATATTAATATATAAATATATTAAATATATCTATATATATAATATATATTATATAATATATATATTATAAATTATAATAATATATAATATATATATAATTAAACTCATCAACCACTCATAACTCAAACCTCACCACCAAAACACACCAAACATACCACTTATCCACTATAACTAACCCACACCACACCACACCACACCACCTACTAACTCAACACTACAACTATATAACCCATACACATCACTCCAACAACTCACCAACACCACCACATAATACTTATACTACTATAATATATAATATTATTATCAATATATTAGTAAATTAACTAATACACTATATATATATAAGTTAATATATATATAATTATACCGTATTTATTGTTTTAGTAGGTAATCTTCACATACAAATCACACACACAATATGATAATATACTAAATTAATAAATTAAAAAAAACTAAAAAAATAATATATATAATAATAGTATATATATAATAAATATAAAATATAATACAACACACAAATACAATATTATAACATCCACACTATCAATAAATCACTAAACACCACACCTCACCCACCACACTAATAACACAACATATACACAACATCACCAACCATACTACTACCACAACAATAAATAAATAATACAAAATATAATATTGCAGTATATAAACAGTATAAAATACTAATAACCTTATAATCATCTATATATCAATACATACTCAAGATAACAATACCATAAAAAACTCAAACCTATCTCATATACTAAGCTCTGTTGAATTTATCACTCTATACTTTCCTTCACA
>JABUQX010066155.1:22500-25000 GCA_015478945.1 Trachelipus rathkii
CAGGTAATACAATAGGCGGACATTTCATGTTCATGTCACATTCTCAGAACATAATTGGAACATTTCAGAATGTGACAGGAACATTACTAATATTCCGCGAGGATGTTTTAAGAATATTCTCAGAATATATTTGTGCTATGTGGGAATTGTCACCTCTAAAATTGCTTTATCACCCTCTTTCCCTCCTCTAGTATCTTTAAATGGCACAACTGCCATCCAACCTTTTGCTAAAGCTGAACTCTTCCCTCAAATATTTCCTTGTAACTCCACTGTTGACGATTTCGGAGCTATTCCTCCTACTCCACACCCTCCAACACATTTATGACCTACTTCATACTTTCGAGAAACAAAAACTTCTTTATTTCCGGTTAAAATTTCGAATTTCTTATATATATATATAGGTAGTTATATATATAGTTATTATATATATATATATAGTTAAAGATAAAAGAAAGATATACATATATATATACATATTATATATATGATATATAATATACATATATATATATATATATATATATAATATAAGTTATATATATATTTATTTCATTTATTTAATTATTTCATTTATCTATTCTTTTTACTTTCGTTTATTTATAAATTTATTTATTTACCTTCGGTATTTAATGTAACTAAATTTTTGTTTCATTCAAAATTACCAAAGGAAATGTTTTAGCAGTTATAAATTCCTTTTTTTTTTCTTTATATTTTTTACAAGGAAATAAGAGTTTTAATGACTTGAGTTTTGATAACCTTTAAAAATTCAGAATCGCGAAAGAAATTTCTTTATACAGTTGTTTACTTTCAATTCTGTAAATAATTCATCAAAGAGGCAGTTTTTTTAACTTCAGTCACGTCACAAACCAGTTCATTTAACAGTAATATATATATATGATATATATGATAGTATATACATACTGTATTGGTTGGTTATGTATATGGCAGTAGTGGAGGAGCAGTTAGATATTATTATTATTGGCTACATATTATTATTATTATTATAGTATATATTTCATATATATATATGCTATTGGTTGTACATACTAAGGCTGGTTGGCTGGCTACATATTAAGGCGCGGGCAGCTACAGCTATTGGTTACAGTTGCTATTGGCTGGGACATATATGTATATATATTGGTTATTATTATCCATTATATATATATATATATAGTATATTATTATTTATATATATACATATTAATATTACTGTCATTAACATTAATAGGTTGTTACAGAGAAAGAGCCATATATGTATATATATATATATATATATATTATATATATATATATATATTTATATAAGCAAATTATATATATATATATATATATATATTATTATTATTATTATATATTACATATTATATATATTATGAGTAGAAAGATATATTATATATATATATTGCTATTATTATGCTATATATATATATATTATACATATATTAGTTATTGGCTATGATATGGCAAAGGTTATATACATATATTATTATATGCCATATATATATATATATTATTATTATTGTTATTATTATATATGGGTTATTGCTGCTATGGCTATGGCTGGGTTGGGTTGCTGATGTTGTTACATACTACTATTATTACAGATACTTGGGCGCTGCTGCCACATATTTTCCATATATATACACCTGTACATATTATTATTATTATATATAATATTATATATTATATTATTATTATTATTATTATTATACAGTTATTATTATTAGTATACAGCTGATATACTATACATATATATAAAGAAGAGTTAGATATATTATATATGTAGATATGTATATTATATTATATATGATATATATATATATATTTATATAATATATATATATATGTATATTGTTATTGGTTGGCTACATATTATATAAGATACAGGCAGTATCTTGCGAAAAGAAGACAAACCCACTCAAGTGATAAAAAGAAGCTTTACTTTGGCTGATTTGAAGCAAGTTTGAAAGAGCAGTAGATTGTTAACGCAGAAATGCAGCTGGAAGAAGGTTACTAAGATGCACGAAAAAGTTAAATGTGGCGGTATACGGAATATTATCAGTTAGTAAGGACTAAGGATTCCGTAGAGACGGGCGAAAATGTGGGGATCGATCCTAAGAACGTATACGAAGAACAATAGATGGAGAGCAGGATAAAGTCCAGGAGTGTGGATCACAACGACTTGCGACCGGCAGGAGGGATCAGCGGATGTTCAGGCGTCTCAATCGGGGTTCCAGGATGTTCCGTGATAGACACTTGCAGTTATAAGGTTCCTAGTGAGACGAGCTGAGCGGCGCCTCTTTTCCTGAAGGACGTGGGTTGACGGGGAAAATGCTCTTGTGCTACAGAAGTGGTTACAGTTACAGGACCAACTTGCATAGTGCACAGTATCTGGTATTAATAAGTTTAAGTTATATTTTAATTAGGATAAGTTTCGACGGTCGTGCCAGTAAAGGTATATTTTTAGTGAACACTTTTGAATTATTGATTTGATGTTTAT
>JABUQX010066155.1:47500-78253 GCA_015478945.1 Trachelipus rathkii
TATATATTTATATATATAGTAGGTATATATATATAGTATATATATAATATATTTATATATATATATATATATATATATATATAATATTTATTATATATATATATATATATATATATATTATATAATATTATTATATATATACTATATATATATATATATATATATATATATATATATGCACATTATTTATCTCCTCTGGTGAGCAAAGGCCGGAGGCCCACCAAATTCCACCAGATGTGAGGAAATTTCCCAAGTAAGAGTTAATTAAAAGGCCGACATGTCCCGATGCATGGCGTTTAAAAGCTTGCAAGTCTAAGAAGGTAGTTGGGGAAATAGGTAAAAGGAGTGTGTTAAGGACTTTTCCTGTTGAGTATTTGGTAAGATTGAGCATAGCAGTTACTTTTGCGGTTAAGGAGTTGGATTGAGAAAGCAAGAGACCGTGTTGAAAGTTTTGTCGCACGAGACCTTTTCAATGGAGAAGTTATGCGACTGGAGGGTTCAATAGAGCAATATCCGATTGAAGAAAGATTGAAGAAAGAGCGTGACGCAACATATCGACGGGTTTCTAGAAAGAGACTTTAGTGACTAGTAAGAGCAGGAGAGATGATAACCCGAAAATCCTTTTATTTCACCTATTTAAGAAGAACTGTGCGATTGAAACCACCCTAAATGTGTGACGCATGCTCCATACAGGAGAGAACGACACCACACCTTATAAAGAGGAAGCAACTGGAGTGGCTTAACGAAATTCCGAAGGCGCCTCAGAACACCAACCTCCAGGAAGCTTGTGCTTAGAAAGAGAAGTAACACGTGATCCTTCCATTGAAGATCTCGAGAAAAAGAATCTTAAATTTTTTTGTACAGGCGAAGGTGTGAGTTGTGTGTTTTCGAAGATGTTGTGGTGGTTGAGTGGAAGATTATGTTAGGTAGAGAATAGTTGTGTGGTAGATTATGTTTAGTAGAGAAACGAAGTAACTTAGTTTTTGGGGCATTTAAAGCAACCTTGTTCTCAAATTCCCATTTAGAAATTCGAGAAAGATCAGAGATGAATTGCACCAAGACCCTTGGACCCTTGGAACCTTGGACCCTTGGACCCTTGGACCCTTGGACCCTTGGACCCTTGGACCCTTGGACCCTTGGACCCTTGGACCCTTGGACTCTTGGACCTTTGTATCCTTGGACCCTTGCCCCAGAGCAATGAAGTGGATAGGTGAAGAAGTAAAAGAGAGGAAATCATTGATGTAAAGTAGAATAAGGTTTGGAGATAGAATAGAACCCTGAGGAACACCACTATTCGTAGACTTAAAGGATGAGCTGTGGCCGTCTACAAGAGCTGGTATGGAGTGACCTGAAAGGAAATCAGGGGAAAGGACACTAAGAGAACTATAGATACCGAAGGAGGGAAGTTTAGAAATCGAAACTTTGTGTCAGACTCTATCGATGGCTTTCGATTTGTTTAGTGCCACAGCAAAATATTCACAAAAATGCCAAAGGGCAGAGGACCAAGAATCGGAAAGAAGAAAAAGAAGGTCCGAAATAGAGTGCCTCTTACGAAACCCAAACTGGAGATCCAAGATAAGATTATAAGAATTGTGATCTTCCCAAATCTTTATGGTAAGAATAGATTCAAAAACCCAAGAAATAACACATTAATGTCATACGACAATAGTCTAAAGGTTGAGAAGGGTCCCCTGCTTTCGGCAAAGGTTGAATGAGCTCACAGTTACAGCATGAAGGAGAGGCCGAAGCTGTAAAGGATCGTACCCTTCTTAGTGTTAAGTTCAGAGAGAGCAGAAATATCATTTTAAAAGAAATTACATTATTAGACATAAATGAGTTGAGGGATGAGGAACATGAATAGCTAAGGAAGAATTCCTCTTCAGTAGAAAGCATAACAGTAGTTATGCCATTGGAAAATAGAAAATACTTGAGGAGGAAAAAAGGAAGAAGCCAAGGTAGAGTTGACATTTTTTGCAAAATGCTATAAAGGACGTAAGTAAAAGGAGCCAGTAAGTTTATTGCTTTTCTACGGAGAAAAGAGTTTTTATTATTACTATGAAAAGATTTTGCACGATTCCGAGATCAAATATAAGTTATATCAGTTTCTGGAGCTTGAAAACGACAATAATTTCTGAAGGGAGCGTCCTTGTGGCGAATAAAAGGATAAAAATCAGGGTTAAACGAAGGTTTGTTTGTTTTATTTGAAGGATAATCATATGGAAAATACGTCTTTATGCCAGAGTGAATCATTTCGGTTATGCGCCCTGCACAGTTTGCAGTACAAAAGTACTAAAAACGTTTCACCGCCTCAGTTGAGGGGGTCTTTCCTGCAAGACTTGAGAAGATAGAAAACGATGTAGAGAAAAGGTGATCGAAGGAATCCAAAGGAGAATTTAACAGAATATGGAATAAATAAGATTAGAGGTTAAGAAAAGATCTAGAATGTTGGGTTCACCTTCAAGACAATCACGGATACGATTAAGGAGCAGTACCAACTGTTTACGAGCGGTATCTTGAGAATTTGACGAAAGCCATCGACAGTGGTGAACCTGGAGATTACCAAACAATGGTGACTTCAGAGAAAGTTGAAGAAAAGAGAATATGTTCATATTGAATATGAGTTTAGTAGTAGATTGACAGGATAGCTTGAGACACAAGGTAGAAAATTCAGAAGACTCCAGATCAGAGACAAGAGAACAAACATCATCATTGGACACATTGGCCATTGACAAAACAACTGCCATTGTCTGAAAATTAAGGAGGATTGAGACAGCAAGATGGAACAGAGTAGGGCTTGCCGTCAGAACGCTCAAACACCTTCAGAAGTTTCGGTTAAGAATAAGAGATGAGGTTTAGAGGAGGAGGAGAGGTAATGTTTAAAGAAGCGGAAATTGGTGCAAAGGCCACGAAGGTTGCAGAAATTATTGAAGAAAGAGGACCGTGTATCAGATTAACCCCCCAATTTCATGACGGCACCAATCCCACCACAGCAGGTCTTCAACTCTCAAGGGGAAAAGAGGACAAGGGGTTGGGGATGGGGATGGAGCAGATGATGGAAAATTTCTGGAAGTCGCCTCTTTTGATTTCTCCGAGACTAAACTTAAGGGTTGCCATTTTTTATTTATTTATTTATTTTTTTAAATTAAAGTGTCGTCAATATTATTTTATGGTGTGTGATAAACGAGAACCTACTCTAGTATAAGAAGAATGCGAATATGAAAGCGAAGGTGGAAAACCATTGGGTACTACCATTCTAACGCTCCACATGTACCAAATGGAAAGAGGGGGGGGGGGTAATCTCATCACTTCAGAAACGCTAATTCCTCCCCAATATATATATATATATAATATATATATATTATATATATTATTATAGATATTAATATATATTATATAATATATATAGATTATATAAATATATGAATATTATATATATAAATAATATTATATTATATATATATAGATACCTCCCTATACTATATATATATAATATATATATATATATATATATACTATAAATATATTATATATATATATTATATATATATATATATATATATTATATATATAATATATAATATATATATATATATATTATATATATAATATATATATAAAATATATATATATATATATATGATATTATATATAGATATATACGTATTATTATTATATATTATTATAATATATTTTATATAATAATATATATATAATATTATATATAATATATATATATATAGTATATATATATATCAGTTGGCGTATCTTAAGGGATAGGCATGGGTAGGCATTGCTTATTATTTTTAAGAACAAATTAATATAAGAAAAACAAATAAAAAATATTAAAATGTTATATTGAATAATAGGAAACCATAAGAAAATTAATCTACAAAATCTTAATGAAAGAATAAACCAAAAAATGAGCTATTTAGCTTTGCCTCCCTTCTATACACTCCTTAACTTTCTAGGCACATAGGCGAAGCTGAAATTAACAAATATCGAATACCTCAATGATATTAAGAGAGGCTAGCCGCCTCCCCTCGTCGTACTCTTCGTGCGTTATTAGTTTTTCACTGCAATTTTAATTAATTCATTATAATATATATATTATTATTATTATAACTATATATATATATATATTATAATATATATATATATATATAATATATATTATATATATATATATATAGATATAATATATGTATATAGACAATAAAATACCTTCCCATAAAATGTTCTCTCTTTATCATCGCAACTCAAATATATATATAGATATAATATAATATATATATATATATTAATAATATATATAAATATATATAGATGATATATATAATATATATATAATAATTATTAATATATATATATAATATATATATTGCCTACCCATGTGAAAACATCTATATATATAGATGTTATATATTATATATATATATATATATATAATATTAAGTATATAATTATATATACTAGTTATATATATATATATATATATATATAATATTATAATATATATTATATATAGCTTTAAAATATATATATATATATATATATATATATATAATATATATATATATATATATTATATTATAATAATATATAAGATATATATATATATATATATACTAGATACTATATATTATATATAATATACAAATATATAATAAATAAATAAAATATATGATATATAAGATAATATATATTATATATATTATATATATATAGATATCATATATAATATATAATATATATATATATATATATTATAATATATAATTATAATTATACTATATAATATATTATATATAATATATATATATATCATATATATACTAATCTATAAAATATAATATTTACACTAATAAAAATACTATATATATAAATATAAATAAATATTATATATATATATATATAATATTATATATATATAATGATATCATATATAAATATATATATAAATAATATATAATTATATATTATATAATATATATATACATAATAATTATTAATATATATATTATATATTATTATATGTTATATATAATATAATATATATATATTATATATATATATATATACTTATATATATATATATATATTAGGGATGGACCGGCGGAACCAGAATTATTGGTTCCGGGCCGGAACCGGAACTTCCGAAACCTTGAAAAAAAGTCGCGGCCAGGGATAAGTTCCGGCACCGGAAACCGAACTTTTCCGACTTCAGCTATACAGCTTACATAAGCTCGTTTCCCAGAGCCCGACTTGCAGCAAGCGCGGGCACACATGCATCGTTTCTTAAGAGCCCGTTTGCGCACTTCTACGTCACGTAAACGTTACGTCAGGAGCCCGTTGTTAAATCCTCGATTTCGAGGAATATAATTAAACGGGCGGGGCTGCGCAGAAGAAATACTTTGTTTAAAAGCAAATCTTTTACAAAAGCATGGAAGTTATGCTTGCCAAAATATTTTTAAACTATTTTAGTAAAACTTTATATATTAAGAATACTATAATATCGTATCATATTACCATATAAAAACTAGATACATTAAGTATATTGATATGCTTTACAATTGGCCAGCGATCAACGGCGTGCGTCTCAAGCGTGTCCAGAGTATAAAAAGTTCCGTTTTCTGATTGGGTTAATGCAATTTTTTCAATTCGATCGTTTCCGAGTCGATTTTGACACGCGGCTGCACTCGGGCTTCTCGAAACGCAGCTATTTTCTACTTAAAACTGGTCTGATTAACAAGTGGAGTCCATAGAAGTATACTGTCATTCTTGTCATATCCATAATGTGAGCCCTTAGTTCTGCAAGCCAAATTGGATAAGCGGATCAAATAAATTTATTAAAGTTAAAAAGGAATAACTACAGCTGCGTTTCCAGAAGCCCGAGTGAAGCCCGTGTGCAAAATCGACTTCGAAACGCTTCGAATGAAAAAAAATAATTAAAGCCAAATGGGCAAACAAGTACCTGGAAACGACCGAGCAAGCCCGTCGGATCAGCTGGCAATTGTAAACAATACTTATCATGGCGTATACAGGGGGAAGAGGGACAGGAGACAAAATCGACCCCCTATCTTTGGCGAAATACAAAAATGAACCGTATATTTTATGCAGACGACGATTAAGGTTTTATAGTAAGAAAACTGAAAAAGCATTACATCAATCGATAGATAATGAAGTAGTAATTATTAACATACAAACGTATATATATAATAATAATAATATTATAAAATATACTAATAAAACTCTATAATATAGTACTATTATATATATATATATAATATAATATATATATATATATAATATATATTATATTATATATATATATTAACTCAACTTAGCCACCCCCTAAATGAAATCCTGCTACGCCCAGACTCTTCTCTATATATGTATTCTATTTATAGGAATCGTCTGTACTGGAAATATGCATTTTTACTTAATTGAAATTAAAAATTTTGCAAGGCCATTTTACGACACGTTTTGTAAAAAGATTTGTTTGTACGACAATATTCTTCCACGCCAGCCCGCCTGTTTATTGAAATTCCCGAGAATCAAGGAAATTTACACAAGGGCCGACCTGACTGTTGATATTACTGACGAGAATGCGCAACGGGCTCTGGAAACGATGCCATTGTGCTCCTGCTTGATGCCCGCGCGGACCTGACGAGTCGGGTCTTCTGGAAAACGCAACGGATATAAGATCTACGGGTCTTCAAGTTTAAAAAAGCTTTTTCAAGAAGTGGAGGTAAGTGATTGAAAAAATGACCGCATATTACTCCAAACATGGAGAAGCAAACTTAATCTTTCCCTACACCACACAGCATTTCAAATTCACAATACAATTCATTTTAAGATAAGAAAACTTAGGACCTAATATTTTAAAATTTATAAAATTTTTTGCAAACAACAGTTACGGTTACTATGTTTGGTTTTCTTAGTAATTTCTACTTTAAGTAATTTCTTTAAATAATAAATAATTAAATAGATAAATAATAAATAAGATACCATAGCAATAATACATACATAATAATAAATAATCCTAAATAACAATAATAAAATAATTAATAATAATAATAATATAATAATAAATAATAATAAATAAATATAATAATTAATAAATGAATACTACCCGCTATCCGCAAAAAACTTACTATACTCCTTAATACTACTTATAATTAAGAATAGTAATAATAATAATAATAATAATATAATAATAATCCAATTTTCCCTTTAATAATAGAACCCTGTGCAAATTTTATTTATCCCCGGTCTAGATTCTAGAGCAGGATTGAAACAAAAAAATCAAATATATCAATATAATATATATATAGTACTAATAACTAAGAAAAAATAATATAAATTATATATATTTTTAATAAAAAAAAATTTAATAAACTAAAGGAAAAAAATATATCGATATACACCAACCCACTAAAAATAATTATAATACCTAAAATATATATAATTTTAAGAAAGAAAATAAAAGATAATAATTCTAAAAATAATTAATAAAAATAATTTTTAAAATTGAATAAGATTATTAATCTAATTACTATATCTTAGAAAAGTCTTAACAATGATAGGCAATAATTTGAAGTTATGTAGATTTTATAGAGAGTAAATAATAAAAACAGCAAATTCAGTGTACATAAAGAATTTCAAACAAAATTTAAAATGACTAAAAGTCTTAAAAAAAAGACCTGAGAATATCACGCATAAGAATAGCTGCTTCTGAGAATAATTGTTTAAACATATTTAAAGTTTTCGAAAAAAGTATAGAGAATAAACAGATATACAAAAAAAAAAAATAAGCGATTAATCAGATATAATACAAATATTCTCTAAAAAATATCATATACGCTCTATCGGATGTTATGCGGCAAGAAAGAATATCGATAATCGATAATTCACGAATAATTTCGATATATTAACTCAATTCGACTGAATCACATAATAGTAAAATAGTAATTATAGTATAATATAATATTTACATATACATTTCAAATAATTTTTTGTATTCTTTTTAATCTTAGAATATAAAAGTATTACATAGACATCATCTATTTAGAACATATGACGTATAAGTACTTAATACCCTGTACTAATAACCACATATCTAACATAACGAATAATATAATCCTATACTATATACATATATCGGATCTATAACCTATATCGAACAATCATCGATAACCTCACCGGGAATCAGTGTATTTCGTTTACGGATATCAATTCTTATTCGCTCAACTTCACATTACTTTCAAATAGGCCACTGATTTTGTTTAAAAAAAAACTTAACCTGTCATAACAAAAAATGTATGAAAAAACATGCCTATATTTTGGGATCATATGCCCCTTTCAGATTTGATGTAGGTCGTTTTAGTCCTGTTCTGGACGTTCCTTTTAGAACAATTTGAAAGCAACTGTAATGTTTTAGTTTTTTAAAGTGGGCTTTCAGTTTTGTTGTATTGCCACTGGATCTCACCATTTCTAACTGTCACCGAGATTACAAACTGCCTCAGCATTAGATAATTTTTTTATTAAAATAATCTGTAAAGGAACCCAGACTCTACTTTTTGATGACATGTTAATTACCATATTTTTATTCAAGATTCATCTACTCGCAATATATGTTAACTTCATCTAAAAAATTCTTAAATTTTTTTTAGGAAACTAGAAACTTAAGAACAGACCACCTATATCTTGACAGGATTAGCACATACCAGACAACTCTCTTCTACTGAGCATCATGAATAACTGATAAGTAATTAATGAATACTCAGAAGACAATTTGACGAAAAAACGATTAAACCCAATTTTTCGGTTTATCTAATACCACGATATTGGCAGGAGGACGAAACGAAAGAACGAAATATGGGAGGAAAAAAAAGAGATTCATCACTTCAGAAGGTAGTCGGGGAGGAGATAAAATTTTATTTCTTTCTGTCATTTTGAACCTTTTTTATGGTAAGAAGGAGAGGCTATCGATATGGACACAAAATTTCGAAATATCGATATATCGCCTAAGAAAAGATCGCCCTAAAATAGCGATATTATCGAGCCAAAAATACTCGAGATGAATTCTTCATCGATAAATTTTTGGCCTCCCTAGAAGTATAGAAGAGATAAGCGGCAGGTCTTATTATCATATATATTGTTCACATAACAGTCGTCCTGGTAAAAGCGAGAGGCATATATAACATTTTTTTCGTTTCCTTTCTATTAAAGAACAATTAAAAAATTCAAAAATTACAAAAATAATAAAATTAAATTGATACAATTTACAATAAGAATGAAAACTTCTTATAAAATTTTAAGTAAACCTAACCTAACGTAAAATAATAACATACATAGGTTAAGTTGAAATGAAAGAAAAAAAAAGAAATATTGGGTGAGCTAGGCAAGGCAAAAAGCGATTCATACCAAATAACGATGATATTTCTCAAAAAACACCACCACCTAAACCAATATAGAGTCATAGACTGCCTAAAAATATCATAAAGTTCTTTATATTCCAAGTTGAAAATTTGAGAATGATTTTAGTATTCAAATTGAATAACTTTAAAAAAATTTTAAATTACAAGCCATAATAATACAACTTTCAAATTTAACTATAGATAAAAACTTCATTTTTTATTACCAAATTTGAGTGTATACAGTAATTCCCTTTTTTTATAATTTAAAAAAACTCAAACTTTTTGACCTCACCAAATTTATAACGCAATGTCAGCAAAAACAAGACAATGTACTGTAATGTAAAATAACTCGCCCTACTATTAAACTAGTCAATCAAATTATAAATAACGAGTTGTCAAAATATAACATGAATCTGGCAACAATTTACTTCAATTATTTTTTCCTAAATAAATATTCAATAAAACTTATCCATTATTTATATTACCTATTATTAAAAAAAAGGATAAACAAAAAATTATTCAAAAAAATTAATCAACATTTTCTAAGACAACAAGGTGTAAAAAGTAATATACACAGATATGCCTACAAACGCGGCGGGTCAGGAATCCCCTAACCCGGCCTTCCTACGAGGCCAGCGCAACTGCCTATCTCCCATTATCCATACTTATCTTTTCTCATGCACAATCACACTCGTACGACTCTCGTCACATCGCACCAACATTCCAACTCTACTCAAATGTATCAAAAAAAGATCCTCTAAAAAAAAGTAGAGAAAGTTCCGGTTGGAGTACAGGCACGGACGAACCACGCTAGTTCAGGCTAAACGGAAACCGGAAAACATTCCACACAAGAAATACGACATGGCTCTCCACCGCCGGAGATTCTCCGGCACAAGGAACCTGGCTTCCCACCCGCCTCCCCCTCCCCCACACAACAACAATGAGTATACTATAATACCTAATAATAATAGAAAATACCGATATACATATAGAAACATAATATAATATATTATGATACTATAAAAAATAAAATATCAATACAAAATGATTATTTGCCACCAACAGAAATAAATAAAAAATATACATAAAAAACAATTCTCAATTTAATAAATTAAGTAATAACAAATAATATAATAATGTAAATAAAATAATACATTAATAATATAATAATAAATATACTATAAATAAATATTATATATAATTAATATATACTAAATAAAAAAAATAAATAGTATATAATATGATCGTCGATTGCCTAATAACTAAATCAAAGGTAGACTTCTGAAAATTTACATTCTTAGCTAACCAAAACATTCAAAAGGTTAATATATTGATGATAATTTGTAAATGACCTTTTCCAACAATCGTTGAGATTGCCAATGATGGGCTTATCGATATTTCACACCCGATAAGAAGAGAAGATGTAAATAATGATAACCTTGCAGTTTCCTGACTGAGTTATTTTATTATTAAGCTTCATCGAGATAATTTTTATGATAAATATAAATAAAATGTCTTGGTAAATATGATTTCACGAAAACGCGTATGCTTGAATCACTAGTATTGAAATGAAGAAATTTAGAAATTACAGCATAATATTAAAGCTTAGACATTGTCTTAATTTTTCTGTGTATTATTTATTATTATTTACATTATTCTTATAATTATATAATCATTATTATCTTATTCATTGATTTCTGATTATTGTTAACTTATATTATTTTATTAATATTATTATAATTATTATATACCTTATATAACAAGCATGATTAATCAAATTCCTTAAATAAAATATTTGAATAATTTGAAAAGAAATAAAGAAAATAGCTTAATTGGTAATTAGACATAATAATGAATGACCACAAAGTGCCAAAGTCATATGACATTTGGTGGGGTATATTAAGGAAGGGACGAAAGCGGTTGCTACGTGAAGACCTTGCATTATGCGAAGCTGGAAAATTGTGCATTTTGTAGATGTGTGACAAGAAGGGATTTGATCCCATTCTCAAAAAAACTACCGGACATATTTATTTAGGATACCTTCAATGTTCGCAGAAATATCCAATAAACCTCTTTAAGTGACAAGAAGGATAAAAATCCGGGATTTTTTAAAAAATCATCTTTAAACAGCTTTACGGGAGAAGGGTGGGGTGATACAAATAGCACTGTATATGAAATATTTTTCAAAATTATCAAATTTTGAAAGGGAAGGGTGGGTGGGTGTGGATACTGGAAATATCTTAAAAGACCTACTATTGCCAACAACAAAGACCAATCGATATATAAAAATATCGTTGCAGAAGATTATTTATTAAAATTATATATTCTTTTTTATTTATATACAGAAATATAGTTAGAAATTTTTTATAAATTGGTTTAAACTAGATGCTAGATGATCTTGCTTAAATATTTTTGTTTCAGCTTGCTGGAGAAGGTTGAATCTTGAAAAAGTAATCTGGACGGAGCCATAAATTTGGACATTTTTCCAGAACCAGAGCCAAATCCTGTTACTTTACCATTAGATAGAAATAATATATCGTACCTAAATTATGATGAATTATTTCCTAAAAATCTACTGTACTTTATTAAAGGAAATAACCTTACTTCAATTAAATTGATTTGATCACCAAAGCTAAGAATGGCTTGTTTTGTCGGTTGATGGCCACAATCCTGTGATACAATAATGGGAAAACGTTCTTTTGATGGTCTATGCTTTATTAAAAGATCAAAAATTAGCTTTTTAAATTGATATTTTTGAAATTAAAAAAGCTAGTATGTTTATTAATTTTTAATGCTAATTATTAAAATTAAAAGTTAATAATTTTAAAATTATTTGAGTTAGTTATATAATTAATTGGAACTATTTGCATAATAATGATGACACAAAGTCCAAAGCATATTATTCATGAGAAAGTGAGGGGAGGGGAAGGAAGGGTTTGTGCGTGTGTGTGTGTGTGCGCGCTCGCGTGTGAATGTGTTTGTGTGTGACTGTAAGAGGATTTGAGAGGTCAAAATTCCGGACATTTTTCAGGATCTTCCTTTACGGCAGAAACTATCCAATAAACCTCTTTAAGTGACAAGAAGGAATAAAAATCGGGATTTTTTAAAAATCATCTTTAAACAGTTTCGGGAGAAGGAGGTGGGGGTGATACATTAATAAGCACTTATATGAAATATTTTTCAAAATTAATCAAAATTTGAAGGAAGGGGGGGGGGGGGGAGGATCTGAATATCTTAAAGCCTACCTATTTTATACCATGTATATAAATATCGTTGCAGGATAAAATATAAAAATTTTATTCTTTTTTTTTTTTTTTCAAATTATTAGAAATATTTATTTCATTCAATTAAAGTTTAATTTTTCTTGCTTAGAATTTTTTGTTTCGTTTGTTTGTTGTTTCATTTGATTTTCTATTAAGTAATTAGTGAGTTAATGACTTTATTATTTCAATGGTAAATTGACTATCTAGTTAATTAATTAAGGTAATTTTATATTCCGTTGACTCAATTAAACATGCAAGTATATAGTTAAGGATTATTTAAGTATTTTTAAATCAAAAGTTAATTATTTAATTAATTTAAGTGCTAATTATTTTTTTAATTTTGAGTGCTTAATATTTAAATCAAAAGGTAATTGATTTGTTTGATTATTTAAATGTTAATTATTTAAATTTAAATCAGATTTTTTAATTAATTTTTATTATTTAAATTAAAAATTAGCTTTTTAAATTGATATTTTTGAAATTAAAAAAGCTAGTATGTTTATTAATTTTTAATGCTAATTATTAAAATTAAAAGTTAATAATTTTAAAATTATTTGAGTTAGTTATATAATTAAAAGTCAATTATTTAATTAATTTTTAAAGCATCCTAATTAAAAGTAATTTATTTTTATGTATAAATTAATGGAAGAATTATACTTAAACGCATTAGCAGTTTAAGGCATTTCAAGACTACAAATTTCCAAAACTTTTTCCACCTTTATGACCAAAAATTCCTTCCTTCATCTTAGTTACACATTTTACACAATTTATCATTTATGAGAACCTATTACTCCAACATCCTCACAACCATCCAATTTCTTACCTCCATTCCAACTATAAATACAAATCAAACTGACTAATATTGAACGGCTCAGCTTACCAATTTCTCTCAGCCTAAGTCAAGCTATACCAGTAATTTCTCTCATTCTTTAAATAAGATCCGCTTGGAAATTCAAAATAAGACCGCCTGAAAATTCAAAATAAGAATCGCTTGGAAATTCAACTCCCGTTCCAGAATTACTTTAAATTTGAAACTTTAACGAGTTTTCATGTCAGACAACGTATCGGCACATATAAATACTTTACACTTTATGTTCTTACTCCGTCTTCAGGCGCATATATATATTATATATATATATAATACTTAAAAATATATATATGATAATATAATAATAAACTATAATATATATATAAATAATCAATAATATATCATTAAAATATTTTTTACTACTAGTATATATTACTATATACTATACTCTATATATATATTTACTATACTAGATTATATTATGAATATATATAATATTATATAACGAATATAAATTATTATAATATATATATATATATATATATAATATATTTACTAACTATAACCTAATATATTATTTATATATAATATAGATATATAATACTATATATATCTACTATAATATATTATATATATATATATTTTTATATATATAAGTATATAATAATATATATATTATATATATATATATATATTATAATATATATATAATTATATATAATATTGATAATATAATTGAATATATAATATATATAGGCTAAATAATATATATATATATTATAATATTATATATATTATAATATATAATATTATATATATTTCTATATAGATATTATATATATATATATAATTATATATATATATATATAATATATATATATATAATTAATATTATTATATAATATATTATAATATAATATATACTATATACTGTAATATGATATGATTTCAGGTTGAATTCGATCTGGAAAATATTTGTTGATGAGCTAAATGCGCGAATCCAACAATGGATATAATTTTGAATTGATTTAATAAAATAATGAGTAATTAGTCAAAAAATTGCTCAACTTTAGATTTAATATCTAATATTTTATCAAAGCTGCAATATTGTTAAGAGCATTAATTTAATTGGCTCGATGCGCGTAAGTGCTCGCGTGAGAGCGCGTACACACCAATACACACACACACACACAAATATAAATATTAATATATATATTATATAACATTATTAGTATATATATTTATATATATATTATTAATATATATATATTATATATAATTAATAATATATAATATATTATATAAACATAATAATATCTTAACCATCTTACCATCTACATAGCGCTGCCAGGGAAGGCTCATTATAGCCTGTCAGGCACGGCCAACCTCTTCTTCACCACTCCTTCTATCTTCCAAGACCCATTCTTTGATCAGCTGAAACAATTGCATTTGATGTCTTCTCAGCGATTCTTCTACGGAGTCCTTCATTTCTCTTCCGTGGCTTCCCCTTGGTCTGCCTCCTTCCGGGTTCCAGTCCCAGTTCTCTTGGCCACCCTGCACGCTCCATCTTTCCAAATGTCCCCTACAACCTTAGTCTGCTACTCTACGTTGCTTAATAATAGTATTACTCCTACTACGGCTCTCTAAGTTCTTTCATTGTCCACTCTCAGTTTCCCCTCTCTGGTCTTTCGGCCATCGCTCTCAATACTTTCCTTTCAGCAGTCTGAATCTGCTCTCCTCTCTTGTTGTCATATTCCATGTTTCCGCCCAATACAGAGAACCGTGTTAAATGCTCTGCGAAATATCCTCTGCAACGCTCAAGTGAAATTTCTTTGTGACATACAGGATACAAAGCTCTAAGGTTCTTTCGTACTTTTATCAATTCTTGCTCGCAATCTCCCAAGGCACTTCCTCGCCTCGTCTAGCAAACCATTTCCCCCAGAACTCCTGTATTTATCTACAGATTTTCAATCACCACACCACTCTCACCTCACCACCACCACCTACTTCTCCCTCCTCTCTACTTACTATCATAATTTCTATTTTATCTACACGTTCATGCACAGGCCCGTTCTCTCACGTTACTATCAAAAAGTCACAACCACCCTTTTCCTCAGTTATCTCCATCTGTCACTCCCGCACGCAAAGGGGGGTTTCATTTTTCCCCGGGGGGCAAAAAAAGGGGGGGGGGGGGGGGGGGGGCGCAAAGTACATTTATATCTCTATCCAAGTCCTCCACCTCCTCCCTCACTGCACGCGCTACGTACCACATCCAAACCTATGCTGTCAAACAGAATTAGTGACAATACACTTCCTTCCTTAACGCCAGCTCCCACCTCAAACTATTCTCCGTTTTCATATCCGACGTTCTTACATTATAAATAGTATTGTATATATTATACATTTATATACATATATATATATATATATATATAATATATTATATATATATATTCTATAGGTATATATATATAATATATATACAATATATAAATACATTAATAATATATAGATAGTATATATAATAATATATTGTATTATATATTTATTATTATATAATATATATATATAGATATATATATATATATATATATATATATATACCTCTATAAATATATATATAATATATATATATATATATAAATTATATATTATATCATATATAGTATATATATATATATCTATAATATATTATATATAATATATAATTATATATATATATATATATATATATATATTGATAAATATAAACCCCCCTTGAATAGGGTTCCTCATAGATGTATAAAGAAAAGCTGCAAAAATATTATATATATATAATATATATATATATTTATAATATATAAGATATATATAATCCGTATATATAGTATATATATTATATATATCTATATATAATATATATATATATAGTATATATTATATATATATATATGAAAATTGAAAACAGAAAAACATTTTGAAGGAAATAGAAATAAATAAAAAAGTTTTATCCGTTAAAAAGATTTAAAATAAGCTCTCCGATTTATTATTATTATATATATTATATATGATTATATTATTATTATTGATTAATATTATTGTTAGTTTGCTGTTTATTTATTATATTATTGTTTGTTATGATGCTATTTTTGCTGTTACTGTTAATGAAATTATTATTACTAGTCGCTGTCTGCTAGCGAATCAGCTATTAATTCGGTTATTTTTGCTGCAAAACGCTTCATCCGACTGTTAAGCCCAACTGAAAACTTCTAATGAGCATACAGCACCTTATTTAAAAAACTTAAAATGTTTACAATTTGAGACCTATTGAAGTTATCTCTATTAATTAAGGAACAGCACAAGATACTACAAAATAAGGTAGGCATGTAATTTCCTAATACTAACTTTCATAATAACTAATCAAAGAGATATAAATCTAAGAGATAGTGCTCACAAAAATCCCCCTTTTTTAGGATTAGAAAAAGCTAGACAAGCAGTTAATTTAAATGTGCTAAAGGTCGTATAACGATTTACCTCGAAGAATTTAAAAATGAAAATTCTCTTATATCTTTTACAGTTAACTCAAAAAAAGCTATATAAATAAGTACTAATACTATTACTATATTGCCATTTACAAGAAAACTCAAAACAGCTGTTAAAGTAAGTACAATAATATTACTATTTTTATTATGTATTATTTTTATTATTATTTTATATTATTTTTATATTATTATTCATTTTATTATTTATTATTTAGTATATATTAATTTATTATTATTATATTATTGATTATTATTATTATTATTATTATTATTATGGATTTATTATTATTTATTTATTATTTTTAATTATTATTATTATTATTATTGATTGATTATTATTATTATTAATTATTATTATTATTATTATTATTCTATTATTAATATTATTTTATTTATTATTATATTATAGATTATGTTATTGTTATTGTTATTATTATTATTATTATTATTATTATTATTCACCAAACTTTTTTTATATATAATAATGAGATTATGATAATTGATAGCTATAATTATTAATTTATGATTGTGAATTTTTTGTTTATATTAATTATTATTATATATATTATTATTGATAATTATTATTATTAAAATTTTATTAATTATTATCATAATAATTGATAATTATTACTTATTAATTACTATTATTATTAGAATATTATTATTATTATTCATTCATTATAACTTAACTTATTAATATTATTATTTTGAAAACACAACCCCAAAAAAAAAATTATTATTTCTATATTTATATTTTTCTTTTGTAAATTGTTATCAAATTATTATTTATATTAAATTAATAATATTTCTATGATTATATATTTTAAATCTGAGAAGGAAATTACTAAATGAAAAGATATGTCGGCTACTCAAATACTTGTTCATGTTAATATTATCATTTGCAGTATACTGACAATCAAAATATTAATTTATTATTATTTTATATTTAATATATTTAAAATTATTATTATTTTATTTATATATAATTATTATTAATTATTAATTATTATTAATTATTATTAATTATTAATATAAGATATTATATACAATGTGTTTTAGTGATTACTATTAATAATAATACGATTATAGCTAAAAATTTTTTATTATATCATGTGATTATTATTATTATTACTATTATATATTACCGAACACAAATTTACATTCAATTTTAATACATTTCACACTCACAACTACAATCTTAATTATTTATTATACTTATATATAATATTTTATACATTAAAAATGTAATAACTCCTAATTAAATTAATCTACTTATACTAAATATACTCTCAATAATTATTAATACATCTCATGAATAATTAAAATATATAGGTTGAAATAACCTATAACATGTATTTATCTGTATTAATTAATAATGCTTAATATACTCTATAATTAAATCAATCTAATCATTCGATTTTCCATAGAATCACCCCTATCTACTATTACTCTCATTATTCCATCTCACCTCATCAACTCAACCCCACCATATATATATGTAATAATAATTATTATTAAATATCAGAATATCATCATTGTTTTTAAAATATTCATAACTAATAATATTCTACCTAAACAATTATATATCATATTAGAAAATTAAAATCATTCCCTTATAAATTATATTATTCATATTAATATATTATAATTAATTATTATTAATTATTATTATTATATTAAATTAGTATTATTATTAATTACTTATTATTAATTAATTTAATTAATATTATTATTATTATTAGTATTATTATTATATTAGTTATTATTATTATTATTAGTATTATTGAAAATTATTAAGATTATTAATTGTTAGTTATTATAATAATTATGAATTAAAATATATTAATTTATTATAGATTATATATTATATAATTATTATTAATTATATAATTAATAATATATTATTTAATATTATTAATATATTATTATTATTATTATTATAAGAATATTATTATTTTTACTGACTGAAAATATTAATATTAAAGTATGATAAACATGTACGTTTTAAGGATAATATTTAATGTAAATTAATAAGTATTAATTATTATTATTATTATTATAATTACTTAATTATTATTAATATTATATTATAATATTATATATATTATTATATTATTATTAGTAAGTATGATAGTGATATTATTCATTCTTTAATATACTTAATATCTCTAACTATTATATTTCGGGTCTTAAAGGACACGACACTGTGCTGCAATTAGTAGACCCCTTAAACAGTACTAGGGAAAATTATATTTGTTATCATACTAAAAAGCATATCATGTAGTTGTAACATAGCGTACATTTTTTAAGCAATGTAAAAAAAATAAACTTTCAGTTTTTGATGTTAATAATTTTTAGCCTCAAATATATTATAAATTAATATAAATTAAACATATTAATTTAATAAGAAATTATATACATTATATAATATAAATATAATAATAAATATAATTAAATTAAATATTAAATACTTAATAATAATAAAAATAATATAATAAGAAATAAAATATAATTAATATATATATTAAATAATTAAAAAAAATATTTATACATAATATTATATGAATAACTGACATATAAAATAAATAAATTTTTTACATATTATTATGTATATTATTATTAATTAAATTATTATATAATTAATTATTAATTATATATTTTATTAAATAATAATATAAATAAATTAATAATATTTAAAATAAAAATATATTATTAATAATAATATAATTAAATAGTTATTAAAAAATATTAAAATAAAATAATAATTTATTAAATTAATATAATATATTTATTAACATTCCAATATTATATATTACAAAACTTTATCATGAAACACTTTGGTCATTAAATATCTATTCATTAAATTAAATTATTTATTAATATCCATCTCATTATATATTAATTATATTAATATTATTATTATTATTATTAATTATTATATATATTCTTATTATTAAAATTATTATTTTTATATTGATTATTATAATAATTATTATTAGTATAGAAATTTTATATCATGACATATATTAACATATATAATATATATATTAATAATTATATTATCTATCTATTAAAATTAATTATATCTCTCTCTCGAATAAAACAGCATAAGCACGTGAAACAACATGAAACAAGTTATATTAGTTACAAAAGTATACAAAAAATAAATGACTTCGTACTTTTTCACGCTTATATCAATTTGAAATTTACGACTCTTACGCACCTCTCTATTCAAAAAAAATAAAATAGCAAATAACATATTTTAGTTGACGTTTATAAATAACAATACTTAAACATATATCACAATCAAAAAACTATTAATAAATTAAAACATGAATAACTCAATATAGAAACAACTCTTAATAATACACAATGCATACACTATATACTTATATATATATATATACTACCTCACACGTAAATACCCCCCCACGCCCCATACACCGCCCAGCAGACAAACACTCTAAAAAACAAATCACACACCACTCAAAAAATATAAGAAAACTAGAATATAAAATACATTGCAAAATAATATGAAAGTACATATGTAAAAAAAAGGTCATAAAACGAATATCAAAAAAATATAAAAAAAAAGAAATATCGAAAATAACACCAACATAAAAAAATAATATAATAAACTAAGAAGAATAAAATAGGTATTCATTGACACCATATAAAAAAAAAATAAAATAATAACAAAATAGAAAATAAAATTAAAAAGAATAATAAATAAATAAAGAAATAAAATATAAAAAAAATAAAATATAAAATTAAAAAAAAGAAATTTATATATATACTATAGACTATACTTTCGAAACTACTAAAACATAAATAAAATAAAAAAACAAATAAACCAAAACAACGCATACAAACCCATCTAATATATATCATTAAACTAAACTAAACACAACATGTAAATACTAATAAAAAGAAAACAAAAAAAAATATAATATATAATAAAACTGATAAATAATAAATAATCTAACAACCTACACACCAATACTAGAACACAACACATCAACACAAAACAACAAAAAAAATATATATTATATAAAAATAAAGAAAAAACAAAACAATAATAAAATATTAAGAAAATCAAAAATTAATAAAAAAAACCTCGAAAAATAAAATAACTCAATAAAAAAACCCACAATGAAGTAGTATAATAATATATAAAAAAAAATAAGATAAATAAATATAATATATAATAAAAAAATAAATAATATATAAATATAAATAAATCAATAACATTTGCCTAAAATATCAAAAAAAATGAATATATTTTAAATTCAATTAAAGATATTAAAAAAAAAAAAACGTACTTTTGAAGTTAGAACGAATATCCTAGTCTTAATGCATTTACAATGTCATAATGGTATTGAGTTTTTTTTTGGTCCGTTTCGTAAAAAAATAATGGAAAATTTGCACTTGACCAAATATGCGGAAAAGAGGATCTATCTCAGTGTAGTCTATTTCCAATACAAAAAGGGAACTACATCACACCACCAAGACCAAACATACATAACACCAAAACCACATACACAATGGACCTTGCGAAAATTTAAATATATAAATGAGAAAAAATGATGAGCATATTAAACGGACATAGAAATAATTATTTAAATGACTTAATTTAACAACAACAGCGGAACCAACTCGTGAATAACGACATAATCAAAAACTCCTAACACCCGTCTAAACCACATAACCCTACTCTACTCAAATCACTACTCATACTCCCTCTCCTCTCTGCATCCTCTCCCTCTCTCTCTCATCTCTCTCTGCTCCACTCGTCTCTCTCTTCTAACCTCTCCTCTCGCATACTCTCCTTTCCATCTACTCTCACAGCAACAAACAAAACAAGATATAAAACACTATATATATATAGTATAAACACTATCTAAAATACATAAAAAAAATATATAATATTATATATAATATATATATATATATATTTAATAAATTTAGTAAAACATAATAATTAAATAAATACATATAAAAATAAAATATAATAAAATTAATTATAAATATATATATAATTATATAATAATATATAAAATAATAATTAATAATATATATATAAATTATAAAATATAAATCAATATATAAGAAAAATATATATAAACAATAATAGCGATATCATAATTACTAAAATAAAATACATCACCAATATCCACCCCCCCACATACTCTACTGGCATATAATACTAATCAAACCTCACTCCGCCTATACCGATAATCCATATAATAATATCTACATATACCCCCGCAGCGTATACTACCAATATTCATAAAAAAAAAATAATATAAATTAATAATAAAATATATATAATATAATAACAAATAATTTAAAAATAAAATAAAAATATAAAACAAAAAAAAAAAAAACTATTTAACCTTTGGTTTTTTAAGATTAATAAGTATTATATATCAAAAATAAAACTAGAAGAAATTAAATATTTGTGCTTTTTATGTTAAAAAGATCATAATATATAAAAAAATATATAATCAAAAAAAATATATACTAATAAATAAAATAATATAATAATAATCCATAATATATAAAAAAAATTAATAATAATAATAAGTATATATAAAAAAAAAACAATATAATACATAATTAATATATATATAAGTAAGATATATATATTAAATAAATATAATAAATTAACAATAAAAATATAAATATATAAAATAAAATATAAAAATAAATAAATAAAAATAATAAAATAAAAGAATAATATAAAAATAAGATATAACTTAAGTACTAATACCACAAAACAAACAACAGAGAAAAACAAAAAATAAATATATACTATATATTAAAGATAAAATAATAAGAATAATTAAACATAAAATATAAGTAACGTAACTCAACATAACCCTAATATATAAATAATATAAGTAAATATACTAAATATAAAAAAGATAAATAAAAATAAACTCACCATAAGAACATAAAATACATATAATATATCATAACAAAAATAATAATAAAAAATATATACCTACTCAAAAACCTAAAAGTCAAGTCACCCAACGTAAACTATAGTACTCTAATATAAACAATATATATATATAAATTAGGGATCCCAGAAAGAACTCTCCGAACATTGATACTTCTTCTTACACAAAACTAGATACCTGCAAGTGAAAATTGTCGATAAAATGACATGAAATTTAGGAAACAATCAAAGAACGACAGATGACACCAATATTTCCATCAAAATAATAGAAATTCCTGTATGTTGACAATGAAAATCTATAAAAGTCTTTGAAAACTTACTCCTACAGAATGGAAATCTTCACTCCATTAGAGTAGAGAAAGATTTAAAAGAAAATTAATTTTAAAAAGTAGATTCATGTGACTCATTTCATCTAATTAATAACGGATCTTTTAAAGAAACATAAAAGCTATTATCATCAGCTCGCACGTAAAACCCAATAAAGACATTGATAAAGCACGGCACAACACTATTTAAGAAAAATGTTTCGATAACCCAACACCCACTGCATCTGTCCTACAGAAATTAGGCGGACCCCTGGTAATTTTCTGTTTTAGTTAAAAATGAAATGAGGCAAATGACAAATAACGCGGTTGGTTTTCCTGAAAAAAGTTATATGTACCGGTTCTCGAACGGGTATCTCACCTCACCAACCCAGTGAGAGTAAAAAAGGAGGGACATTGACACGAGACAGAGATTATATAATGTTAAAGGCTCTCCAACAAATAAGTAACGCTTGCATATATAAAATCTATCATAATGGTTTTCGTGTCTGTAAAAAAAAGTGTAATTACTAAATTTCACTCAAGTTCTTCAGCTCAAACTGTTGTGGCTGCCTAACCATAATAATGTAAATATTGTAGAAAACTATATTTCTTCAGATAACAGACAACATGTTTATGAATGACTTACAAAGGTCATAATGATGCAAAAAAACAAAAAAAAAAAAAAAAAAAATGTTAGTAAAACGACACAGCCACTAACACCATATCTGATCCGATCTATCCAAGGCCTCTGACTTGATGCACCTTCTAAACACATATCCTATCCTCTCATTCTCGCAAGTTATAGCGAAACTCGATTGGTCCTTAATCAATTCTCTAAAACCTTCTATAGCGAAATAACTATATAAATCACCATTCCTTCATCAATTTGAAACTAATGCAATAGTAAGACCCCAAACCGTGCCGAAAAAAAACTCGAGCCTCTCCTCTCTCTCCTCTCTCTCTCTCTCTCTCTCTCTCTCTCTCTCACATCTACTACCGTATAAACACCCTCACCACACACTAATATAACGACAAGTAATAATCCCACCCTATACCACTACCTCACTATACTCAATAAAACTAAAACTATCACTACTATAATCGTACATACATATAAATAAATAACCACACACCTCTATATAATCAAACCATAATACTAGTATAAAATAAAACGTGAAATAAGTCATAACTATAATATATATCTCATATATACTAAAACATATAAATATATATAACATGAGATAGTCACTCAGGCGGTATCGAACATATACCTCTCTCACTTGATGCTTCGCAGTTTCTAAAAACCAACCTATACACCTGATACTTAGAAGCCTTAACTTGTACTTTGGTACTTGTGGCTATGAGTAACGCTGCAGTACTTGGCTCTCTCTTAAACCTTGCCAAATAATTTTTATTTGACTTATTTATATCATTTTACCGTATTACCCTTCTTATTATTTTTTATCAAAATGTCCTCATTCTAACCTACGCAATTCTCCAATTTATGCGAATGAGTTAAACATAATGTCATCACCCACAACTAAACCTATATTATATTAATAATAATAATATAGTTAAAACATATCCAATACCAATATAATATCTATATCGATAACCAACTAATATATATCTAATAATACACTCTTATATACTAACCTATAAAATATATAATACCACATCAAACTCCTATATAACTCTATATAAATATATTATATGATATATATATACTATACTCATAAAAGACAGCTAAATACCCCCAACCACTCCTAATATCTCCACAATAATTCACACTACTAACCTAAACAAAACACCAAGATCACAAACCCCTTATCTACCGTACTACCATACCACTAAAATAAACAACAGTAAATCATAAAAAACATAAAACGTCTAATAAGACAAAAATAATCGTACCCATATAATATTTATCCATCATCCCATCCCCAATCAACCAACACTTATCTTCCCCCCCAAGACTGGGGGTAAGGTGCGTAACAATGTACCAGAAACAGAAAAGTAGTAAGAGAATATGAAGCATTATCAGAAAAAGAAAAGCACCATCCAAAAGCAACATGAAAAAAATAAAATATCCTGTAAGTGGGTGAGCCAATGAAAAGTTTCCACCTTTACTGGAAAAGCC
Source organism: Trachelipus rathkii (assembly GCA_015478945.1). NCBI lineage: Eukaryota > Metazoa > Arthropoda > Malacostraca > Isopoda > Trachelipodidae > Trachelipus > Trachelipus rathkii. The sequence goes on from JABUQX010066155.1 coordinate 72,922, forward strand.
TCACATAATGGGCATCTCGCCAAAGTGGGTTCAACCTGTTGGCCCAAGTGGGCCCCATAACAACCCTCACAAAACACAGGCCCTTTACTCCTATTATGCACTTTTTTCCAAAATCGCCCCGGCCAAAACTCACATTATCATCCTCCAGACATTCTATATTTGCTATAGACTCATCCACATTTGATTCTTCGGAATACTCCCAGCAGTCGAATTCCCAACAACAACTCACCACATAGACATCCGCTAAACAACGAACTATCATTCCATTCTTATCACAACAGGACCAAAACCAATCTAACATACTTATCATTATTATTTCTATCAAATATATCATTGATTTCTCTCCATACAACTCTAGATAATAAGTTCATTCCTCATATTTCCTCATTCTTACTCCACCTGACACGCCCCTAAAGAATGGATCCATCTAGAACACTTGTAATCTCTAGACAATAAATAAAACTCAATCATTATTCCGAACCATAGCTACATAAACTAACTATAACATCTCTAACCGCAACCGCCGGCTAACCAACATTCCACTCCACGCAAGACACTAGCGCCACTCAATGAATAGTCTCACATATACATACCCAACCACCAGATTTAAATTGCACCAGCCACCGTCCTCGACAAATCACACCACTTACCTATTCACACTCCGGCCATCAACACGTTCCCTTTTACAATCACAAAACAAAATATAATATCCGTAAATATTTAACTCAGTCACCTTGGTTTCAGCATAGCTACACCATCTAAGACATAACTTCACACCGGAATGTCCCTCACATCATAACACATAACCTTATAACTGTCTTATCTCGCTATTCAACTTTCAACCACATGCCTTTAAACCTCACAAATAACTTTCTCCAATACCTCTACAAAAAACTCATCGTTCAGATCATCAACCAATCACAAAACCAATAATAATAAAAAAATAAAACAAATATATATAAAAAAAGTATAAAACAAAAGAAAAACTACCTATATAAACCCACATATATAAAGACTTTAACAAAAACAGTTATATCTATGCATAAACTACGTCAATAAATAAAAAAAAAATATATAACTAAACTAATAAAAACCCAATAATAAATAAAAGTATTATAAATAATAAAAATATAATAATATATATAAGCGAAAGAATGGTGATAACAATATCATAATATGCGAGATGAAACCCTTCGTAATATACAAGATCCTCTATGTTCGAAGGACAGGAATAGATCAGAAGGAAGATATAGGAAAAAAAAATTATCCAATGTTAAAGACATCGATCTATAAAGAGCTAAGGGACAAGGAAGGTAACACTGTACATATTATAGAAAAAAAAAACACAGGTAATAGTTTATTGAATGTTAAAAAAACGTAGGAAGATAATATATTGAAATCATGGTTGTACGTAAATAAAAGCAAGATGACGTCCGATGAGTTTGGAAGAACTAATTGGGGAAAAAAGAATTATGTGCGAATTTAGAACGTAGGCTAGAGAGAAAATTGTGGAATCAAAATCTAGATACATAATGAAAAAACTAAAGATAGCATTGGGACAACCAGGAGAGAGAAAAAGAAATAAATTGGTATTTAAAGGCTAAGAATTTGGCAACACGTTACAAAAACAAAGAAAAAAATAATAATAGGAAATATTGAACATAGGGAAATTCTATGGCAAGTGTTAGTGATAATGCTGATTCACCGATACCGGTAAACTTAATGAAGAAGTTCAATATTCAAGAAACAGATTTAATTGAGACATCAGATAGTGAAGCGAGATTAGTAAGAGCAATAAACAAATAGAAGTCGAAAGTGATATTGTACACAATATATAATAAACAGAAAATACCAAGAATGGACAGAGGAATCGTAGGTTGATATGTCGACCCTTAAGCAAAATCCCCATACAAAATTTGATACTCATAGGATAGAGCTATTAATAAAACGCAGCATTGAAGGTAGGGTGCAACGCGCAAAAAATCAGAGTTAGATGACACCTGCGAGAATGGCATAACGACGATGACGCGCCAGATTCACCTCAACCGCTATTACTATGAGCATGCCATTTAGTTCCTGCTGCTGGCGCCGATCTGAAGAGCAGTTATGAAAAGGAAGGAAGACTCAGGTAGGACAGAAGCATCTTACCGAACGTTAGAACGATAGTGCTTAAAAGACAGAGAGTTGAAAACAACGCTAGAAATAAAAGCTAGTCTATGAGCATTAGATGAAATGAAGCAGACCTCCAGTGAAGCTATGATATCAGTAAACCGTGCGCAAGCTGCAATAAACAGTGTCTGAACTATTAAATATTGTAGGATATTATGGTGAAATGAAAAGGGAAGCCGGATGATGCAGAGCAGACCCATAGTAGTAGGACAATGATCGAATGCACTAAAAAAAAACCCAAAGGATGGCACGGGCGTCAAATCCGCTCCTGGTGCATAGAGTAACAAGGGACTGAAGTACTTGCTGCGCTAAGAGGTACTTACATAGAGGGATATTGTTAGCTCCCGTGACTCCATGCTATAAGTAGTGGGACCTATGGTCAGTGGAATAAAGGAGTATAGATTTAAACAACGCATACAATCGTTCAAGCAATTGCACCAATATATAATAGGCAGCGTCTAGGTGTAGAAAAGAAAATGAAAAACAATGAGGAATGAACGTATTAGGCAGAGTTGTATTGAGTGATTGCGAGATCGCTAGTAAAGACGGAATAGAATGAAAGTACGTTGAGAATAGGAATTTCGGATCAATGGGACAAGGACCAATTGGATGACCGACGATCGGAGTTTAAACGGATGACTATAGTTGCGTAGTGTGTTGGGAATCCGACCAGGAGACCGAAGGAATAAAGAACTTTCCCAATGAGATCACGAAAAGGAAACTGCCTGAGAAGAGAGCGAACTGTGAGTTGGCAGAGCAGAGACGACCACAGTGCATAACAAGAGAGTGAATCGGTGGCGATTTCATCGACGAGAGAGGATATGTCCTGTAGCCCACCTGGCCCAAAGAAATGAACCCTCCACATTGAAACGACTGAGGCACTCAGATGAAAGGGGTATGCAAATCGCGTCCAGATGCAAGCTCGTAGAGGTGATTATTCTCTGAACTGGCAGCAGAGATTGCTCACTAATTGAGAGATATAAAGGAGGCACGGTAAGGTGGGCTTCATTTTCTGATGCTCATATTCTTCATCTATTTTTGATTTCCGGTATAATAGTTATTAACCTTAGAGCCTCCAGTCTGGGAAGAAAGAATAGAGGTGATAGATCATGATGATGATGAATGATGAATGATGAAAAGAATAGATGAATATAAATGATAAGTAAAGTATATATATAAAAATAATATAATATTAAATAAAAATATAAGAAAAAAAAATAATAAATAAGTAGATAATATTAATAATAAATAACTGGCAGAAAAGTGACACTTTTGTTCTATTTTTCATAAAAAAAAAAGTACATAATGTACTATGACTTATATTGTACTTGCTACCATGTACTAAGTACTAGGATGTACTTGTACTCAAACAAAATCTAGAGATACATGATGTACTATGATACTTGTACTGGAAGAAGTCAAGAGTACTTAATGTACTGATGTACAATACGTACTTAGAAAAAAAATGTACATACAACAATCTCTGATATTTAAGAATATAATATTATCAAAAATATAAATATAGTATAATATGTATAATTATATAATAATAAAATATACAAAGATAATATAAAATAAATAACATAGTATAATTAAAATAAAAATAAAAATTAAATATAATATAATAAAAAATAATAATATAATATTATATATAAAGATTAAAATACAAATATTAATAAATATATATTATAACTATAAAAAAATATTAAAATATAATATAAGATATAATTTTAATAATATAAGTATATATATATTATAAAAATAGATATATATATATTTAAGAATCTTTCTTGCTATTATCATTTGCCCTAATAAATATATATTATTATATATATAATAATTAGTACCACGCACGACGATCTACTACCAAAAGATTTGTAAAATTCTTAACTATAATCGAAAATATGACCACATGAAAAGATTTTTGATGGTTCACTTTAAGATTACGTAAAAGAAGTGTGTACCTACAGTAAAAATTTGAACCAAATATCAAACTGCTTAAAATACAAACCTACTTTAACAAGGAAATTTCGAGGAAGAAGTCTTAACTTAAAAATAAAAACATAGAATGGAGAAACACAATCTACCAACGCGACGATCGACAAACCCTTCGCAACCTTTAACAGACAGATTACGCCTCTAAACGCTCCGAGCAGAATCTCAAATACCATCAACCCAGGAACCAAAATCATGATGAAAAATCAAGCAGACGAGACTCCACAGACATAAAAGATTGCACAAACATGAGATCTACAGGTCCCAAAACGACACAGCCGTGCAGTTCGACAACTTTCCATGAAACTCCCATCGTGGCATGTCCACAAAGAAAAGCAAATTGATACCTGCATCCGCGCTTACGTCCTTCTAAGTAAAATAGAAAAAAAAAAATTAGAGTGAGTCCTTGAGTTTTTTTCGAGTTTAAGAGTAATGAAAAAAGATAATACTGCTAGAAGAGATAAGATGTACTATCGACTAGATAAAGAACAGTAAATGAGATTGAGAGTAAAGAACAGTCATAACAAGTGGAACTCTATGCGAAAAAGAGATAGAACTCTAACTATGGAGCTGATCGGAACGAAGGCAATAGGCAAAACACCGATAGCGCCTCTGAGAGGAGGAGATCGCAGCTATCTGCAACACAATCCCAGGCCATATCTTCAAAGCCTTCACAGTCGCTACTCCATGTCAACAATTCCAGAGAACAATAGCCAATATTAATCATATCAAGTCTATCTTTAAAACAAATACTTCATATAGATTAATGCTATCTACATTGATCGATAGACTCCTAAATGCATATTCACGATAATAATATTTGATAAATATTTATTTTCAACTCCGTTTATATTATAAAGAGCATTTCAAAATTCAATAATATAAATGTCCAAATGGTTTCCATTATTATGAAAACCAGTAGAGCCATGTCACAGCAAAATGTTCTAGTATTTAATCGATTCTCTTCAGGATACATAAACTTATACCTATCAGATTGACAATTTATTTACATCCAAAGCATGCCGGTCAACTTGTCTCAGTACAAAAGGTGATGTTACCATTTTATCTGCTTGCCAAACTACCTGCTTTTAACAACATTTTTAATTGAAATATAGGCATGATTTTGAAATTCTGCCACTAAAAAAGAATACACTAGTCCTTAATATTA
>JABUQX010066156.1:0-22500 GCA_015478945.1 Trachelipus rathkii
TTTCAAAGATTATTAAGGAAATTTAAATTATGTACAAAAATAATTATTTAGAACGTTGGAAATAATTATAATAACACTTTTTATAATAATAATAATATAATAATAATAATAAATAATAATAATAATAAAATAATAATAATAATAAGTAATAATAATAATATAATAATAATAATATATAATTAATAATTAATAATTATAATTAATAATTAAATTATAATTATAATAATAATAATAATAATATAAAATAATAATAATATAATAATAATTAATAATAATAATAATAATAAATAGTTCTCTAATTCAACTCCGACTCTGACTCCGACTCAACTTACAACAGGAATCTCGACTCCGACTCGATCCGACTCCGCTCCACTTAAAACAGGAATTTTCGACTCGGAACTCGACTCCGACTCCAACTTGACAGAGTTTTCGATCCGACTCGGACTCGATCCGGGAAAGATTCAGGACTCCACACTGTCCGACTCACGAATCCGACTTCGACTATCGCAGCATGATATATATATTATAATATATATATATATATATAGTTATATATATATATATATATATATATATATATAATACTATATATATATATATATATATATATATTATATATATATTAATATATTATATATATATAATATATAATGTATATATATAATTATATATATATATATATATAATATAATATATATACTTATTATATTATAGTATATATATATATAATTATATATTAATAGTAATATATATATATATATATTATATATAATATATTATATATATATTATATAATATATATATATATTATTATATATATATATATATATATATATATATATATATAAATATATATATATATATATATATATATATATAAATATAATATAATATATATATATATATATATAATTAATATATATATATATATATATATTATATATAATAATATATATATATATTATATAATATATATATATATATAATATAAATATATATATATATATTATATATATATATATATATATATTATATTAATTATATATATATATATATAAATAATATATAATATATATATTATATATATAATTATATATATATATATATATCTATATAATATAATATATATATATATATATATATATAATATATATATATCATATATATATTGAAAGTTTTAATAATTAAGACCAAGACAATTTTCAGGTAACAGGATAAAAGAAAACTTTATTTACAATGATTTATGTGAATATATAATACTTTTATTTAACATAAACGGGCAATATGGTATGACATAAATCGGTAGCGTAGTACTTCAAGTAAGATTTAGGCACAATGTGACACGTGACCTCTAATGAGCGGGTAAGATGGTAACTTCGGAGTTAGCGTGAACAAGTTCAACACACAGGCTCAACAACGGCTCTTGAACTAAAATCTACAGACTAAACTAGAAAATATAAAATACGGCATAAGACTTTGAAAAGTTAATACATGGGAGGGAACCTAACACCAGCAACCACTGCGTGTATAGGGTTGGAACTCCAATGAGTTGGGAACCAGATCCACTGAGTTCGGGGGAGGCAGAAGGCCAGGTAAATACTACTAATGGGACCTTCTCACCAGCAACCAACTGCGTGAGTAGGGGTTGAACTCCACAACCACTGCGAGTCCTGGAACTCCAATGAGTTGGGACCAGCAACCACTGCGTCCGGGGGAAGGCAGAAGGCTTGATAGCCGAAGTTATCTATTTGGGACCTCTCACCAGCACCACTGCGTGAGTGAGGGTTGAACTCCAGCCAACCACTGGAGTCTGGAACTGTCCATGAGTTGGGGAACAGCATCTCACTGCGTCCGGGGAACGGCCTGATAGCGGGAAGCTATCTATTGGGACCTCTCACCAGCACCACTGAGTGAGTAGGGGTTGAACTCAAGCAACCACTGCGAGTCCTGGAACCCAATGAGTTGGGGATCAGCAACCACTGCGTCGGGGGAAGGCAGAAGGCTGATTAGCCGAAGCTAATCTTATTGGGACTCTCACCAGCAACAGCTGGCGTGAGTAAGGGGTTGAATCCAGCAACCAACCTGGCGAGTCCTGGAAATCCAATGAGTTGGGGACCAGCAACCACTGCGTCCGGGGGAAGGCCAGAAGGCCTGATAACCGAAGTTATCTATTTGGGACCTCTCATCAGCAACCACTGCGTGAGTAGGGTTGAACTCCGCAACCATTGCGAGTCCTGGAACTCCAATGAGAGTTAGGGACCAGCAACCACTGCGTCCGGGGAAGGCAGAAGGCCTGGTAGCCGAAGCTATCTATTGGGCACTCTCACCACAACCACTAGCGTGAGTAGGGGGTTGAAACTCAAGCAACACACTGCGAGGCTGGGGAACTCCAATGAGTTGGGGACCAAGCAACCACTGCGTCCGGGGAAGCAGAAGGCCTGATAGCCGAAGCTATCTATTGGGACTTCTCACCAGCAACCACTGCGTGAATAGGGATTGAACTCCAGCAACCACTGCGAGTCCTGGAACTCAAAATGAGTTGGGAACCCACCACTGCGTCCGGGGGAGAAGGCAGAAGGCCTGATAGCCGAGACTATATCTATTGGGACCTCTCACCAGCAACCACTGCGTGAGTAAGGGTTAACTCCAGCAACCACTGCAAGTCCTGGAACTCCAAATGAGTTGGGGACCAGCAACCACTGAGTTCGGGGAAGGCAGAAGGCCTGAATACCGAAGTTTATCTATTTGGACTCTACCAGCAACCACTGCATGAGAGGGGTTGAACTCTCAGCACCACTGCGAGTTCCTGGAACTTCCAATGAGTTACGGACCAGCAACCACTGCTCGGGAAGGCAGAAGGCTGGTAAGCCGAAGCCTATCTATTGGGACGCGTCTCACAGCAACCACTGCTAGTAGGGGTTGAAACTCAAGCAACGCACTGCGAGTCTGGAACTCCAATGAGTTTGGGGACCAGCAACCACTGCGTCCGGGGGAAGGCAGAAGGCCTGATAACCGAAGTTATCTATTTGGGACCTCTCACCAGCAACCACTGCGTGAGTAGGGGTTGAACTCCAGCAACCACTGCGAGTCCTGGAACTCCAATGAGTTAGGGACCAGCAACCACTGCGTCCGGGGGAAGGCAGAAGGCCTGGTAGCCGAAGCTATCTATTGGGCCCTCTCACCAGCAACCACTGCGTGAGTAGGGGTTGAACTCCAGCAACCACTGCGAGTCCTGGAACTCCAATGAGTTGGGGACCAGCAACCACTGCGTCCGGGGGAAGGCAGAAGGCCTGATAGCCGAAGCTATCTATTGGGACCTCTCACCAGCAACCACTGCGTGAGTAGGGGTTGAACTCCAGCAACCACTGCGAGTCCTGGAACTCCAATGAGTTAGGGACCAGCAACCACTGCGTCCGGGGGAAGGCAGAAGGCCTGGTAGCCGAAGCTATCTATTGGGACCTCTCACCAGCAACCACTGCGTGAGTAGGGGTTGAACTCAAGCAACCACTGCGAGTCCTGGAACTCCAATGAGTTGGGGACCAGCAACCACTGCGTCCGGGGGAAGGCCTGATAACCGAAGTTATCTATTTGGGACCTCTCACCAGCAACCACTGCGTGAGTAGGGGTTGAAATCCAGCAACCACTGCGAGTCCTGAGAAAAGGTTCAGCTGAGAGACTAATGTCGCTCTAAGGTAGCTTAGCTACAGTTGCCTTTTTGAGAGAGCCTAGAGATTTCTCCAGTTGCTTTCTGAAATCCTCAAATCTCGAGTCCTGGACTCCAATGAGTTGGGGACAGCAACGACACTGCGGTCCGGGGGAAGGCGAAGGCCTTATAGCCGAGAGCTTCTTTGGGACCTTCACCACAACCATGTGCGTGAGTAGGGGTTGAACTCCAGCAACCACTGCGAGTCCTGGAACTCCAAAGAGTTGGGGAACAGCAAACCACTGCGTCCGGGGGAAGGCAGAAGGCCTGGTAGCCGAAGCTATCTATTGGGACCTCTCACCAGCAACCACTGCGTGAGTAGGGGTTGAACTCAAGCAACCACTGCGAGTCCTGGAACTCCAATGAGTTGGGGACCAGCAACCACTGCGTCCGGGGGAAGGCAGAAGGCCTGATAACCGAAGTTATCTATTTGGGACCTCTCACCAGCAACCACTGCGTGAGTAGGGGTTGAACTCCAGCAACCACTGCGAGTCCTGGAACTCCAATGAGTTGGGGACCAGCAAACACTGCGTCCGGGGGAGAAGGCCTGATAGCCGAAGCTATCTATTGGGACCTCTCACCAGCAACCACTGGCGTGAGTAGGGGTTGAACTCCAGCAACCACTGCGAGTCTTGGAACCTCCAAATGAGTTGGGGACCAGCAACTCACGCGTCGGGGAAGCAGAAGGCCTGATAACCGAAGTTATCTATTTGGGACCTCTTCATCAGCAACCACTGGTGAGTAGGGGTTGAACTCAGCAACCACTGCGATCCTGGAACTCACTGAGTTAGGGACAAGAACCACTGGCGTCCGGGGGAAGCAGAGGGCTGGTAGCCGAAGCTATCTAATTGGGACTCTCTACCAGCAACGCACTGCGTGAGTAGGGTTGAACTCCAGCACACAACTGCGAGTCTTTGGAACTCCATGTAATTTGGGGACCAGCAAACCACTGCGTCGGGGGGAAAGCAGAAGGCTGATAACCGAAGTTTTATTTGGGACTCTCACCAGCAACCATGCGTGAGTAGGGGTTGATCCAGCAACCACATGCGAGTCCTGAGAAAAAGGTTCGGCTGAGAGACTAATGTCGCTCTAAGGTAGCTTAGCTACAGTTGCCTTTTTGAGAGAGCCTAGAGATTTCTCCAGTTGCTTTCTGAAATCCTCAAATCTTGTGTCTCTTATATTCGTCAAAGAAGTTTGAACAAGTAAATTACGAACTAAAATGAAACGATTATTAAACATTATTCGTATAATCTAAAGAAATTAATTTTATTGAAATAAGTCAAAATTATTCGTACTTCCTTGAAAATAAAGGGTAACTAATTTATATTTATTAGCTAAGAAAAATGCATTTATTTACAAACTTAAAAGAAACGTTTTAATGCCTAATATTATTCTTATCATTAATATTCCTTTATGGACGACTGAAAAGAACTAATTACTACTATTTATATTTTAAAACTAATTATCTAAGCCTTGGAAAACTTTAAATACCATTTATGAAAAATAAATCAAAATGATGCTTTGATGACGTCACAATCTTAAATTCTTCAAGAAAACGGCAAAAAGCTTTTAAACTATTTTAGGCTTATTAAATTAATTTTAAACACTTAAAGTAATTAAATAATAATATTATACAATATATAAACATATTTACTAACTTAAATAATCTTTTATTATCCATTTCTTAAATTATAAAATAAAACAATTATTCAAATATGCAATATTTTAAGGCAAATCGTCTTTCAAATCTTTATCATTGCGAAGCTCAAAAGGATTTTAAATGTATTCTTTCTAATATTCTAATTTGTATATACATTTATTTACAATATATTTCAGATAAAGTCACTGTATTTTATATAAATAATAAAATAGATTCTTTTATGGAAACATCTTAAAGCTTCGTTACACGGGTAACTTAAATAATAAAACAGCGTCAATATTTGTACATAAAATGATAATATAATAGTTATACTAAAAGTCTAAATTTAAGGGTAACTTCTATAATCTGTTTTTATAAAGTAAAGTTGTTCTCCTCCAGGTAAAATCTTTTACAATATATATATATATATATATATATTATAATATATAATTAATATATATATATATATATATATATATTATATATATATAATATATATATATTATAATATATATAAAATATGGTAAAGTTACTTAAACGGCCACACAGAACGGGAGCTCGGATCAAAAAAAAATTTTCACAGGTAGCCTTTATGATACATAAATGTTTTATGGGTCCGAAATGAAAAAAAAAACTATATTCAAAAACACAATAGCTACAGCGAGAAGGAATACATTTTTGGAATCCTGGGAAAATTTTAGATAGGGAAAAATGGTAAAAAAAGAAAAAATTATTGTTAAATGAATTATAGTAATATGAGGAGAAAGCCTATTAAGACCTTTTATTGGTTACATGTTAAAATAAATAGACTTTGTTAGTATATTTTGTTTTGTTTTTTTAATTAAGGAATACCCCAAGGGTATACCGCACCCATGGCAGGCGACAGCGTCTGTCAAGCTCTTCGGCGAACTACGGGGTAGGACTATTCCCCCCTCGGGGAGGGTCTCCGGACCCCCGCTCTTTGGTATTTGGGTGTCGCGGGGTTCCTCCGCCCCTCCTTTACGGGGTATGGAAAACGTCCCCCCTTGTTTCCCCGTGGCTCGACCCCTACATGCCGTGTAATACTTCTAAAGTAATAGTATATATATATAATTATATTATATATTATATATATTATATAATATAATATATATATATTATATATATATATATATATATAATATTATGATAATCGCCCCCAGAACAGGTAAAAAAAAAAAAAACAATATTCACCCAGAACATCTATTTATGTATCATAGATGCTACCTGTGAAATTTTTTTTTGATCCGAGCTCACGTTCCGTGTGGGGGGCGTAAAGTACTTTGTCCCTATATATATATATATATATATATTATATATATTATATATATATATAGTATATATATATATAAGATATATATTATATATATTATATATATATATAATATATATATATACACCGTGTATATATAATTATATATTATATATATACCATATATATATATATATATATATATATATATATATATTATATATATATATATATATATATATATATATATATATTATATATATATATATATATATAATATATATATATTTATATATATTATAATATAGTTATATAATATATACCGCTACACCCCCTTCAGGGTACCCTAGATGGGTCCTCATGCATTCTGGAGTGATCTCCGTGTAGTTGGGACTCATCGTTGAAATTTGTTCGGTTATGTATAGTAAAGAATGAGATTGAGCATTATGCTGCTGAGTGAGCTCATTTGTGAAAGCTTTTATATAAACATGAAAGTAACCCTAATGATAAACCTACAGTGTAAAGCCTAACGACTCGAAGGTATTGCGTAATGTTCCGAAAGTAGGATCGGTTAGTTGTTAGCGTTATTCGTTGATCTGTATGATCGATAGGTTATTTATGATGTTGACAAGAGAATTTTGCTAATTAACGTTTATTGATAGTTTCAAAATGATGTTTATTATTTGTATGCAAGACACTATATTGATGAATGTAGTATCAATTCATAGTTCAATGCGGGTATCTTTGATAGTTTGGACACTTTAAGCGTTTAAGCTGCTGATGATTTGATTGAAAAGCAGGGATAGGTTGAGTTTTGCTGTGTAATGGGGGTAGTTGAAACTTATTCATAGACTCAAATGTTAATGCTTATGCGTAGTTCCAAATGTTAGTATCTATTGTTTGGTTTTCCTCTATTGTAAAGTGTTAGATTTGTTAGGGTATTTTTAATTTCTGATACGTTTTGTTAAATATACTAATGACAATGTGAAATTAAGCACTGGATTTGTTTAGAGAAATGATAGTTCGTAAGATATACTGTGTTTAACTGCATGTGATGTTGTGTTAGAAACGTGGGCTTAGTTTAAGTTTTTGCTGACGTTAGGTTTGCCCGAGAATTTGCTAATGTCTAGGTTTATTCCATAGTTCAAATTGGACGTTATATTTGAGTGAGTGGCGTTTGATGAAGGTAGTACAATTCATAGTTCAAGATGGGGGTATCTTTGATAGATTGGTCCTTTTTTAGGGATTTTGTTAGATAATCACTGCTTTAGTGTGCTGAATGTTGGAAAAGTAGGGATACATTGAGTTTTGTATGTCCTGTAAGCTACTTTACCTTTGATAAGTAGGGAACTTTGTGAATGTTGGCAGATCATTCATACTGAGGTAAATGTTAGGTTTGGTTCGTTGTATATTATATCTTAGTTAGGTTAATGTGTGAAATTTGTTACTGCATATATTCGCTATTCTGTATGAAAATTAGGTAAGGATATGATAAATTTTGTTAAATATTACTATGTTAAGGTAAAAATAACAATGATATGTTACAGATATGATTGAAAAAGTGTGAATAGGATACGTTCTGTGTGTAATGTTAGTCACATAACTGTTGTTAAGTATAGAAATTTGTTAATGCTGGCTGTTTATTCGTGCGTAAGGCATGTTTAGGTTTTGTCTTGTAATTATATCTTAGTCTCAGTTATTGTATATGCTAGATTTATTGATGTTAAAACTTTGTTTAGCGTGCATATATTTGTAGGTCAGTATATAAATAACTTTTTTATGTTGTGTTTATCCAAAATGATACTCGAAATAGATGAATAAATAGATCATGGAAGGTGGGTGGGGAGGGGAGTGAAGGGGCGGGTGGTTTGATTACTGAATTTAAATTGATTTTACTGCTTTAAAATAGTAAACTATTACACTTACTATGATATTTTATTCAAAGAGCTTATTTTTATGTTATGTTTGGATAAAACTTTATTATTTCTATGTTATGTTTGGATAAAACTTTATGTTTGCAATTATTCGCTGGGTATTATGATAGTTAGGTAAGGTTTTGATGAATTTTTTTTAAATATTACTATATTAAAGTAAAAAACTTTGTTACGATCATATATTCGCTGGTCAGTATGATAATTAGACAGGGCTTATGATGAACTTTTGTTAAATATTACCATGTTAATGTAAAATTAACATGTATGTAGGATATGATGAAAAAGTGTAAATAGGTTACGTTTTGTACGCTGTGTTAGTTACTTTACTGTTGCTAAGTACGGAACTTTGTTAATGTTAGTAGTTTATTTGGGCGTAAGGTGTGTTAGGTTTGTCGTTGTATATTATATTCTTAGTTCAGGTTATGCTATGTTAGCTTTATTAATAGGAAAACTTTGTTACGCTAGCATACATTCGTTGGTTAGTATATAAATAACTTATTTTTATGCTATGTTTATCCGAAATGACTCGAAATGGCTTGAATCAATAGATCATAGATATGGAGGTCATGGAGGGAGGGTGGGGAGGGGCTGATGGTTTGATTTACTGATTTACTGCTTTAGGATCAGTAAACTATTACACTTTACTCTGATATTTTATTCAAAAAAACCTATTTTTATATGTTTGGATAAAATTTGTTAATGTTTTGCAATTAATCGTTGGAATTACGATATGTTAGGTAAGGTTTTATAAATTTTTGCTAAATATTACTATGTTAATGTAAAAAACGTTGTTACGTCAGCATATATTCGTTGGTCTGTATGATAATTAGACAAGTTTATGATAACCTTTTGTTAAATTTACTTGTTAATGAAATTAACATTGTTACGTAGGAGATATGCTGACAAAGTGGGAATAAGTTACATATTGAATGCTGTGTTGTGTTCTTTAATGTGTTGACCCGTGAAAGCTTTTGACCCGTATTTTAATTGTTTTAACAAGTTTTAAAAAATTCTCGCTTAAGTGTTGTTAGTTTGTCGTTGTTACGTTATATTCTTAGTTCAGGTGATGCTAGTTAGCCTTTAATTAATGTGAAACTTTGGTTTACGTTAGATATATTGTCTGGTAGTGTATAAGAACTTGATTTTAGCGATTGTTTATACAAATTGATACTGAAATGTGACAATGAAAAATAGATAATAGATATAGGATGGGTTGAGGGTACTGGGTAAGGGTGTTTTGATTTACTGATTTACTGCTTTAGGGTATTAAAACATAACAATTTTAGTAAAGAATATGACTTAAATCAATAGATCATGGGATGGTAGGAGACGATGGGGAGAGGGGGTGATTTACGTTTATGCTTAGGGTATGTAAAAACGCAAGTTTTTTACGTTTATTAACATGAAAAGCATAAAATTAGAAAAAAAAGAAAATTCTTTTCAATATATAAATTAAATAAATAAGAAAAATAAAAAACTAGAAAACAAACTCAAGAGGAAAACATTGACATAAAAATTAAATGTAAAATGAAACTTATAAAATAAAATAGCAACCGAATGTTTACTCTCAGCAAACGCCACCGGCTCCAGCACTGGTGTTGGTAACACTTTGACTCCTTCTCAGACTCTTTTCTTCATCCTTCCTCCTTCCTTTCTCCATCTTCTTCTGTTTTGCGCTCGTGCATTTCTTCTGGAGACCCCCCCGGGGGTCCCCAGCACCCATTTCGAATCTCATAACCATCATATGTCGAGATTACGGTTTCGATAAATATATAAAGACACAAAATACTGTGTTATTATACAAATATTTACAAACTCGGCACCGCACCGGAGCCAGCACTGGTGCCGTTGTCAACTCCGACTCCTCTGACTCAGACTTCTTCCACTCCTTCCTTCTCTGACTCCGACTTCGCTCTTTTCCACCTTTCTCTTATGCATTTTCCGTCCATTTTTTTTCTGGGGCCCGACACCTTAGAATTATAACTCTCATATTCGAGATCTTCCGGGTTCGATAACATATATTAAGACACAAATAATTATTATTATGCAATATTTACTAACTTGGCCGACCGGAGCAGCACGTGCCGGTAAAACCAACTACCGACTCCTCTGACCAGACTCCTTTCTCCGACTCTTTTTCTCTGACTCCGACTCCTACTCTTTTCTCCACTTATCTTATGCATTTCGTTCATTTTTTCTGGATACCCACCTTCGGGGGGGGGGTCCCCTGACATCCTTTACGACATTTTTATGTTTTTTTTTTTTTTTTTTTTTTTTTTTTTTTTTTTTAATTTTTTTTTTTTTTTTTTTTTTTGAATTTATAACCCTCATATTCGAGATCTACGGGTTCGGTAACATATATAAAGATACAAATATTGTATTATTACATAAATATTTAATAACTCGGCACCGCACCGGTGCTGACTCCGAATCCGAATTCGAATCCGGATCCGAACCCGAGTCTGACTCCGGCTCCGAATCCTATCACCAAAGTTCAGCCTTTTACGAACATTTCAATTTTGGGGGTTCCAGGACCCCCCTACGGCGGGCGCACGGGTACGTAACCTATGTAATGTTGAAATCGATTCCCTACGGGAATCGATTTCAACTCAAAATCGATTCTCTTCCGGAATCGATTCTTCGACTCGTTCAACGTCAAATAATAATAATAATAATAATAATAATAATAATAATAATAATAATAATAATAATAATAATAATAATAATAATAATAATAATAATAATAATAATAATAATAATAATAATAATAATAATAATAATAATAATACGGAAGAACATTCAACGTCAAATTTACTTTTCACGATAAGCCTAACCTGAGTCTTTCCAATGCTCGCCGAGCGAATTTGACCTTGGTGCTAAAAGGCAACACCCACTTAGGGGGGGGGGGTCCTATCTACACCAAAACTCGCCGGAAATCAGTTTACCACACCAACTAACATTATACCAATTTTCAAAACGATACAATAACTCTAAAGTAGAAAAGCAGGAGTTCAACCAAATGCCCCCATAACTGCTCAAGTCGTTCAACTTTTGTTTACCTATTTTTTTATCCAGCCACAAGGTATACCATAAGTCAGTTTCGGTATGAACTTTGTTGATATCAAGATCATAAAACTCTGAAAAGAATTTTACTTTCTCACGCAAACTGCCTACCTGAGTACCTAGCATAAGAAACGAATGCAAATGAAAAGATAAAATGCTGGCACTTCGTTTTCTGAAAATCTAGTCTCTAAAGAGGATGAAAGTGAGTCAAGATAAGGCACGAGTACAAAACGCTTCCAATATTCAGCAGAAGGTTTAGCAGAATGATTTGTTTTATGCTGTTGGGATTGTACTTTTCTAGGTGATGCAAGTTCTACTAAAAACTCAGCAGTAATAACATTGGCGGATAAGAGCAGATCAGCAGCTATTTGATCAGCAGTTTTGCAGTGGTCTTTGACAACTTTCAAAATTCTTTGGACATGATCAGAGCACTGCCTAAAGTCAATATTTTTTGTTTGAATAATGTTAGCCACTAGTTCAACTAAAGCAAAATATTTGGCTAATACGGAAGAGGTAATAATGAAATTGGGTCTTGTTTCCGAACAATATAATAGAAAAGCTATTTCTCTTGTTTGATTGTTGCCTTCCTTTGACAAATTCTAACCCTTCAACGATGTTTATCATATTTGTATGGGAAATTGCAATACTACGATATTTTTGAGTCCAATGGGTTTCACAAAGTTTAGGCTAAGGGGAATGTATTTTCTTTTTAGGGTGGAGTCTCTGAAAAAGTTTATGTCCTTTACAGTATTTCGAATTTGCGGAGTAATGTAAATTTAGGTCATTAATGACCAAATTAAGCCGATTGCTTACACAGTGAAAATATAATCCTTTTTTATATTTTCCTCCGCATTTTCTTTTGAACTCCATGTTCTTTCCCTGCCATTGCTGCGCAGCGGTCGTACCCCTGACAAACGCATAGGCACGGATACAAATCTTCTTTTTTCCAAAAACAAATTAATCGTTTTGACAATGGTTTTACCATTCATCAATTCAAGAACTTCGACCCCAAGAAATTCTTCTCGAACAGTCATTTTTTCAAGATCGAAAAACCTTAATCCTATAAAAAAAAATTCGCTGCCTGCCAAATCCGCAGTTTCATCAGCCAATTTGGAGTAGACAGCAAATTTTTTTTGCACCCGCGACAATCATGCTTTTTTTTTTTGATAATTCCACACAAATTATAAGTTCATTTTGAATCATTGGAGACGTCCAGACGGCATTCGTCTGTCCTTGAATATGCTCTTTTAATTCCACATCACCACTTTCTATTCGAAGTTTAATCAAGTCTTCAAAAATTCCCTTATGCAGGTCTATACCTCTTAAAGGTAAGTCATGTGTTCCGCAGAAAATAATGGTCTTCAAAATTGCTGTAATATTTCTTTTAATTTCTGCAACTGTTTTTTGTTGTGCTGTCTGCAGCTGAATATCAAAGGGAACGCCTTCTGTACAAAACAAAGTTTTCCTATAAAATATTTTTTAGTTAATTTTAAAAACTTTTCAAGATTTTGATGCCAAGAAGTAAAACTAATATTCTTTAAATTTCACAAAATATACCTAGATAAAGCAAAAGTAAAAATGAGCATAAATTTAGATTTTGGTAATGCATTTATTAAACTTTTAACTAAATTTTTAATTAATTAATTTTATAATGTATTAGTTTATCTCAAATTTTAATATTTAAAATTTAAGGAGTTTATACCCAGGTAAAATTTCCATATCTCATTCTTGGTTCAGAGTTACAAATATAATATAAGAAGATTGAAGTATTTTGTCTCCAACAAGAAATAATTTCATGAGATGGAAGCAGCTTTGTTTAACTTTGGACTAATTTTTTCCACGAGGCGAAGGCCTTGTTCCTTTTTTTCATTATATATTAGGCTGGACCTACAACAGCAGCATCGAAGAGCCCTAGGGCTGAAACTCCCAAAACTATTCTAGTTCAGATGTGAAAAAAACAACATTTTTTGTAATAGAAGTTCTCAAAAAACATGTTTAACAGCTAAAAACAACTTTAGCGGATTCCAATTTTACTTCAAGCCCAAATCATCCTGAGCATTTTGGAATAAATGCTACGTCTTTAGAAGGAAAACTGCATGAAATAACAAAGGTGAGACTTGGTTGTTTTCTTAGTTATAAATCTCCTTCTAATTTGCCTGAAATGTATTAAAAATAATAAACTCTGTAAAAAAATTATTTTTAAGTTAATTCTAAAAACCAAACCTTAATCTAAGCCATATAGGCTTACTTTATAGATAGGCTAGATTTATGCTCATTTTTTCTATGCTTGCATAATTTATCCAGTGTAACTAAATTTGCAATCATTCAGAATTGAACCAATCTTTCATTCTTTTTCCATTTTATATTTGTAATTCAGTTTTCCATAAACAATTTTCTGTCTAGGGCAGAACCTTGACTATATATATATCTTTACTGAATTATCATAAATCCAATAACCAGATGAAAGATTAACAATTTTTTTTAACTAAAATTGAATTGCTGCAACCTTTTTTTTTCAAATAAGTATCATACATAATATAAACTAGTCTCATTTTTATAATTCAGTCATTTTTACCATTTAGTCAATTATTTGATTAAATTTTTTTTCCCACTGAATTTGTTATTCCATAGGCTAGTCTTATATTTTGATATTTGAGAAGTTGAGAGAGGAGGCAGAATTATAAGTTACATTTATTTGGTGATTGTTTAATTTAGGTCAGTCACCTCCAAGTTATCTTGCAAGCAGCATTTCATAACCAATAGCCTATCTCCTTTTCCAGTATTATAATTATAAATATTATAATTTTATACCATCCCATTCTTTGTGGTATACTATATTCATTATAAATTTTTTCAGAGGGATTAAAATTACCCGACCGAATACGGTACTGCATCTTGCTTCCATCCATCCATCTCAAGACCCGATCAATCTCTGCCCAAATATTATTATTATTATTATTATTATTATTATTATTATTATTATTATTATTATTATTATTATTATTATTATTATTATTATTATTATTATTATTATTATTATTATTATTATTATTATTATTATTATTATTATTATTATTATTATTATTATTATTATATTTTTAATGAATAAAAATTGTTAGAGTTTTGATTTAATCAGACAAGTATATTTTCTGGTCTAATTTTTTGAGTAAAATGTTGCAAATTTTTTTTTTAAATATTTTTTTGAAACTTTTTCAATTATTCAGTTAGCCAAATAAGTTTTGGCTTGGTTTTTTTTTATTCACCTTCCGTGATTGACTTAGCTGCTTTGGCAGCCGCCAAATGTTATCGACATACTGAGAGCTCTTGCGGAGAATACTACCAGAGGAAGCCAGCTGTATAAAAGCACACAGCTAGTTGACTTCAAGTCAATATGAAAGCGAAAATGCATTAAAACTCTTTAGAAAAAATGTAAGTTAATAGTACGCTAGTAATTAGTAATTACTACTTCGCTATCTATTGATTGATGTATCGTTTTCAGTTTTTCTACTAGTAAACCCTTAAAAACGTCGTCAGTCAAACAAATAAGGTTCATTTTTTTTATTTCGCCAAGATTTAGGGGGGGGGCAAGTGCCCACTCTGCCCTCCCCTGTATACGCCTATATATATATATATATATATATATATATATATATATATTTATATATATATATATATATATATATATATATATATATATATATATATATATATATATATATATATATATATATATATATATACATATATATATATATATATATATATATATATATCCCACTCTCACTCTATATATATATATATATATATATATATATATATATATATATATATATTCAAGATCATTCAAAATGCAGGAAATATTATGAATGATTGAAAACATGTGAAACAATTTGCATTTCTCTCTTCGATCCTCCTGAGCTTAGAAGAGAAAAACCCGCGATTGTCATTTGCATCTTGAGCACGAAGGCTTTCTCTTAATTAAAAAACATAAAATAAATCCCTTCGTGGTATTTGGATAATATTCGAGATATTGCCTTGTAAGCTTCACAACGCGATATTTTCCTATTATTTTAAGTTTAATTTTTTTTCCTTCAATATAAATGGCATTTACCTATATATATATATATATATATATATATATATATATATATATATATATATATATATATATATATATATATATATATATATATATATATATATATATATATATATATATATTAGTAGTAAGGGGGCACAACTGACAGGTGTCAGATTTGTCGCTAAATCTGACTACCTTTTAGTATTTTGGTACTTTTAGCATTTTCTTGCCCTTTTAGCATTTTTCGGCTATTTTTCCACGGGGATCGATCGACCAAGTCATGTCAGCAGCTGACCTGGTTAATTCCGCAACTCCGGAGGAGTTTAGTAATTTTTTCTAGTGGCACGTCAATGGCGACGACGCGTTTGAGGTTGCTAATTGAGGTTACGGATAGAGGTTAATTATTGGAATGCACGATTGCTTTTGTTCTCGTTCAGTATCTTTCCTTATTCCCTACGTTTCTTCTACTTTTCGAGATTACTTATTACTGAATCTTTACCTGACTAGAATTATCGGTATTTCAAATATTTAAAACTGCTTTTTGTTAATACAGATTTAAAATACTATATTTGCTTACAGAACTTAAGATAAAATGTTGGAGAGCCATACCTGTGAATGTTCGGATTCTGATACCCGCATCATATCCACATCAGCGGATACCAAAAATATGCTTCGGAAACATCACTTTATATATATATATATATATATATATATATATATATATATATATATATATATATATATATATATAGATATATATATAAAAATATATATATATATATATATATATATACTATATATATATATATATATATATATATATATATATATATATATATATATATATATATATATGGATATATGTAAAAGAAGGGGTTTGAAAGTAAACGTAGATAAGAGTAAGGTTATGGTTGTGAGTGAGGACAGTCCTCTGTGTGAAGTTATCTTAGATGGTGAGCAGCTGAAACAAGTATCTGAGTTTAAATATTTAGGATATATGTTGGATGAGAAGGGAACGTATGATGCAGAGTGTAGTAGGAAAGTTGTGAATGGCAGGAAGGTGGCTGGTGCAATTAAATCGTTGGTGAGAGATGTAAAGGGACTAAGTCTTGAGTACGCCAGGGTTTATGAGGGTATGTTACCCGTGTTAATGTATAGTGGTGAGACTATGACGGTCTGGAATAAGGGTATAGATCTAAAGTTCAATGTGTTCAGATAGACGATCTTAGGGGTGTGTTAGGTGTGAGAAGAATTGATAAAATGAGGAATAAACGTATTAGAGAGTTATGTGGTGTGAAGAAAGGGGTAAATGAGAGAATAAATGAAAGTACGTTGAGATGGTTTGGTCATGTGGAAAGGATGAATGACATTCCAGTTTGGTTAAGCAGTTATAGTGAGTGAGTGTGTTGAGATCCCGACCCAGCTGGAGACCAGAAAAAAGTGGATTGAGTCAGTAAGAATGTCTGGATGAGAGAAGTGTGAGTTTGGCAGAGGCGAGAATAAAGGTGCATTATAAGAGTGAATGGCGGGGTTTTGTGAAGGGGTATGGTTGTGGCCCACCTGGGCCAGGGGATGAACCCTACACTTGACGATATACCAAAGTGAGGGTCCATCGCGGTCCCATGAGGCTCTAGGATTTTACTAACTGCGACGAGTTCTCACTAGTAGGTATGGACGGCGGTAAGGCTGGGCTTCTTTTCGACTTGCGCAATATTCTTCTACTACTTTTCGTTTCCAGTGCATGCATATACTAGTCTTGGGAAAAGAAGGAAGATGATATATTTAGCTCTATATATATATATATATATATATATATATATATATATATATATATATATATATATATATATATATATATATATATATATATATATATATATATATATATATATATATATATATATATAAATAACACTGAGTGGAGTAACTTGCAGGAATTTTCTAGGGTATAGAAACATGATAAGTTTCACTTAAAGAGCATCATTATACATGACATTCTCTCATGGGTGAAAGCGAGTTTTCCAAAAATATCTTCTGAGAAGGAAGAAATGAAAAGGAAGGAATTTTAGAGCCTCTTAAAGAGATTAAAGATTTTCAGTCTGTTTGTATTTTGAAATAATGGAAGGAAAAGAAATCCAAAAATCTCCTTATTGAGGTACTTGAACTGTATTGTACTTCATTTAGAGTAGGATCTCTCTCTCTCTCTCTCTCTCTCTCTCTCTCTCTCTCTCTCTCTCTCTCTCTCTCTCTCTCTCTCTCTCTCTCTCTCTCTCTCTCTCTCTCTCTCTCTCTCTCTCTCTCTCTCTCTCTGTAAAGAATGTACGAAAAGAACACGACCTTTATTGTCATAAAAAAAATTTACATTTTAATTAGGTAGAGTTTTAGTTCTAATTGAATAACTGATGCTCGCACATTATACTTCTATCTTTCTATCTTTAAACACGTTTTCCACATGTTTTGCAGATTATATTAATAAAATATAAATAAATTATGCCGAGAGTTCAAAAATTAAAGTGAGACAATTTCTCAAGATTTCCTTTCATGTAAAACGCCTTGTTATAAACTTAGAAGAACAGATTTTGTCTGCCTGGAGAGATGGGGTGTGCCTTTAATCGGTAAATACTTCTGTTCAGAAACAGAAAAGGTAAAAAAAATAATAATTTTAGGAAAATTCAAATAAATTAGTTTGATTTTAGCGTGTCATATCGGTGACTCACGTGTTTGAAGTAACAGTTTTAATCCCTCGTAAGGATCATTGGAAAACACCTTCTACAAAATTCCTCTCCTTGGGCGAGGTTTTTTATTTTTATTTATTTATTTATTTTTTTAAATCTAATTGAAGGCTATGACGACTTATGAACCAAATAAATGTTGCTTTAATTTTTATTTCACCCAAGTGACATTATAGCAAAATGTTTGACGTAAATTCACAACATTTTACTTTCCATACTTGTAGATTGTTATAGCTTCATTCATGAATTTCCATTGATGGGTTTTGTTTGTAGCTATTTTCAACTAGTTTTATTTAAGATACGAGCATTTTCAGACATTCTATTATTTAATTAATTATCTTCCTAAATTCAAGTTGAAAATATTAATGAAAATATTAATTTAGTAGTCAGTATTGTGGATCTTTCAAATTAAAGGTTGAGAGAGAGAGAGAGAGAGAGAGAGAGAGAGAGAGAGAGAGAGAGAGAGAGAGAGTAGGAGAGAGAGAGAGAGAGAGAGAGCGAGAGAGAGAGAGAGGAGAGAAGAGAGAGTGATGAAAGAAGAGATAGCTAAAAGAGAGAGAGAGAGAGAGAGAGAGAGAGAGAGAGAATATATTCTCAATGCTACATGTAATTTCTTACTATCAAAAATTTCCAAAAATCGAAAGGGTTATGAAGTATGACCTCGAAGGAAATTGTAACATCCTGAGGATGATGTTAGATGTAACAAATAACTGTAAATTACTTTAAGTTTAATGTTTGTCTTTGCCTGAAATCTCTTACCTAAAAAATATTTAAATTGTACTATTATATATATATATATATATATAATATGATAATTATATATATATATATATATATATATATATATATATATATATATATATATATATATATATATATATATATATATATATATATATATATATATATATATATATATATATTTTTTTTATTTTTATTTTTATTTTTATTTTTATATTATTATTATTATTATTATATTATTATTATTATTATTATTATTATTATTATTATTATTATTATTATTATTATTATTATTATTAATTTTATTATTCATTATTATTATTATTATTATTATTATTATTATTATTATTATTATTATTATTATTATTATTATTATTATTATTATTATTATTATTATTATTATTATTATTATTATTATGCACAATGTCTCTCTCCTGAATTTCGCGAGAACAAGCTCCATTGAACCATGAATTTTGGGTAGAAAAAGATTTAGTTGAAGATGGAATGAACCTGCTCATCCCATCGGCGATAACTGCCCCACTTTTTCGGCGGTGACCGAAGCATCCTCCGAGTCAAAGCAGGATTCATTCCAAGAGTAGTTAGCAAAAAAACCGGATTGAAGTGCCAGAAATTACGTTTGTGGGACATGGTGGAGCTGCTGGGAAAAAATATTATAATTAAGAGTTACAAGATTGTGGTCAGAGTTACCAATAGGAGGAAAAATTATGTATTTATAACGAGAAGGAGTAGTGGTGAAACACAAGTTAAGCGTGTTAAAGAATTAGTTAGGTCGATCTGGGATATGTGTAGGTTCCTTAAGCTTGTAATATATAGAAATAAACATTGTCAAATAAAAAAGGCTTACATCTTTTTCCGTTTTCTTTTATATTTTGTTTTCCACAGATAATATTTTAAGTTAAACCACTTATTTTGACACTTTTAAACCATTATTTTTTGATGTTATATAACATGTTTTTAAACAATTATTTTGAAAACACACACACACACACACACACACACACACACACACACAACACACACACACACAACAACACACACACACACACACATCACACACACACACAACACCACACACACACATCACACACACACAACACACACACACACACACACACACACAGCACACCACACACACACACACACACACACACACACACACACACACACACACACACACACACACACACACAACACACAACACACACACACACACAACACACACACACACTACACACACACCACACACACACACACACACACACACACACACACACACACACACCACACACATATATATATATATATATACTATATATATATATATATATATATATATATATATATATATATATATATATATATATATATATAACAGATAATACAACAAGAACTGGAACCAGACAGAGAAAGGGAATTGATGAATGAAATATGGAATGTCCAAACAGGAAATGAAGAATATTGCTCAGAGGAGGAAATGTTGATAAAAATAGCAAAATACAGAGATGAAGACCTCATAAAGGGAATACAGGGCAGATGCAAAATAAAAAAAATCAGAAATTGGTTCCAAATGGAGAAATATACTAGGATAGCAGATAAAGTGCTACCAAGAATTATCCCAACCAATTGTAGTTTGACTGAGGTTAATAAACTATATTATGCAGTTGCCAGGGCAGTAGCGGACTGTATGAAAGCTAAAGTATTCAAACCCAAGAAAACAGGAGAAAAAAGGAATAACAAAGAAAAGATACCACCATGGAAATATAGACTACAGCAGGAAGTAAGTAAACTAAGACAAGAGGTATCGATAATAGATGCGTACCGACGTGATGTGATAACATCAGAGCAAACTATAAGAAGAACAAAAAATATATAACGGAAAGAAAACACAGTGAAAAATAACCAAATAACTTAGGCCATAGCAAGTAGAAAGCTGGTAATAATAACAAAGGCTAATAAGATTAAAAGGTATGAGATGAGAGAAAAAGAGAAAAAATCAAAATCAAATGTTTAAAGAGGATCAGGGAAGGTTCTATAGAGAACTACGAAATGTTTCCATCAAAGTGTCAAACCCTCTTCCCAAAGAAGAAGTGGAAAGACTCTGTAAAGGAATTTAAGAATATGAAAGAACGTTTAACAATCAAGCAGAATGGCTTGAACAAATAAAGAATAGCCAGGAAACAACTAATATTGAACAAATGGAACATGTAACAATTACAAAAAAAAAGAGATTAAAGATGTAATTAAAAGGAGTAGCAACTGGAAAACACCTGGTCCAGATAGAGTTCAAAATGTATGGCTTAAGAAAATAAAAACACTATTGGAACGCTTACCGCATGTTATAATAGAATTATAAGTGGAAGATAAGAAATTCCTCAGCGGTTAACAGCTGGAGAAACTGTGCTGATCCCAAAGAGTGAAGAAACTCAGAGACCTGAAAAGTATAGACCCATCACGTGTTTGCCAACCTTATATAAGATGTTTATAGGAGTGTTGGCAAAAAGGATCCAAGAACATTTGAATAACAATAACATCATAAGCGAAGAACAAAAAGGTTGTA
Source organism: Trachelipus rathkii (assembly GCA_015478945.1). Classification (NCBI taxonomy): domain Eukaryota; kingdom Metazoa; phylum Arthropoda; class Malacostraca; order Isopoda; family Trachelipodidae; genus Trachelipus; species Trachelipus rathkii. The sequence continues at coordinate 21,742 of JABUQX010066156.1, forward strand.
AAAATAGTTATGGAACAATGATTACAGAAAATTTGAGGAGGGCACAGAAAAACCTAAGTATGAAGAAGGAAATTTGATAATAGAAGATGTAAAAATTAAGCGAGGAATATTTCAGGAGACTCCATCTTTCCCTTAATATTTGTGCTTGCTATAAATCCTCTGAGCACTTTAATTATCGGTTTAGGGAATGTATATCGTATAAACTCGAGAAATGAGAAGAAACCCAAAATAATTTCCCACCTATTTTAAATGGACGACTTGAAACTCTATGCGTCAAATAGAGAAGAAACCGTTAAGAAAATAGAAATAGTAAAAAAGTTTTCCAATGACATATGCATGGAATTTGGGCTGGATAAATGTGCGTTTTTATTACTTAAGAAAGGTAGAAGAACAGAAAGTGAGAATATAGAAATTGAAGGAGATATAATTAAGGAGTTGGAACAAGAACACACGTATAAGTACCTCAGAATAGAAGAGTAAAAAAAAATAGAAAACAACATAATGAAGGGAAAAATAAAAAAAAAAAGAATATAGGAGAAGATTAAAATTAATCTTAAAATCTGAATTAAACCCCAAAAACAAGATGCAAGCCATAAACACCTTGGCGATCCCAGTACTCTCATATGGATTTGGAATTATTGACTGGATGAGGAAGATTTAAACAAGCTGGATGTTATGACCAGGAAAATGCTGCACGCCCATAAGATGACTCATAAAAACCAATGTGTATCACGGATACATGCATCCAGAAAAAAAGGA
>JABUQX010066156.1:27500-37115 GCA_015478945.1 Trachelipus rathkii
ATATATATCATATATATTATATATATTTATATATATATATATATATATATATTATAATATATCACATATATATATATATATATGTGTGTGTGGTGTGTGAGTGCTGGTGTTAAAAAAGAGGGCATTGATGACCGTAAAGCATTAATCTAGAAAACATTAAAAAAACTTATCACCAATACTTTTGAAAACAAAGCTACAATGTAACTTACCTTTTAACATATTTTTATATTATAAACTAGAAAGTACCGCTCTTCTATCTTTTGATTGATCAAATATTTATCAGTCACTTTATTATTAAAATCTTGTATAATGCCATTAATAAAGTCTTGTCTCGATCTCACAAATGACAGTTGCTAAGTGACGGAAAGTCTATTCTTGCCCTCATGTGTTTTCTAAGAGCAAAGGTTTTTTTAAGTCCTTATTTAAATGAAGAATAAAATCAGCGCTCTGACTTATGGAACGTATGTCAATCGGAATGTATGATTTATTAAATTACACTTATTTAATAAGTTTTACACTTTATTTACTAAAATAGATGAGCTTCCAATCTAGATATTTTTCTGTATATGAGAATAACAAAAAGCTATGATAACTCCAGACATATGAACTACGATAAATTCTTCTAGGCTATAAATATTAATAGTAATATATGTTTCGTTTTAAAGTTTCTTTTATTGATCAATTAGAAAGTGTCACCTTTATACAGGTTTTACATTTTACATTTATTCTCAGAATAGAACGGAAATCATACTGATGGAAACAATTCCACCGGTCAGAAAATTAAACGTAGGCAACAATTATAAATGTCCTGAGAATGTAAATTTATCTTTTATCAATGTACAAATTAATTAGAGAGAGGATTGATAGAGGGATTTGGCAGGGTGTTGTAAAATAGGAGATTGATTTGAAGTGAACGTAGATAATGAGTCAAAGGTTTATGGTTGTGAGTGAAAGACAGTCCTTCGCGTGCGAGGTTATGGTTGAGAATGGTGAAGCAACTGGAACATAAGTTGATCTGAGTTTAAATATTTAAAGGATATATGTATTAGGATGAAATAAACAGGTGAATGGATGATATGGGTAGTAGTAGTATAAGAATAGAGTTTGTTAGAATTATTGGTAAGGTAAAGTAGTTAGATCGTATGCTCTATTAATAAATTACTTGGTGGATGTTAATAAGTAGACTAAAGTAAGTAGTTGATGGAGTGTCAGGCTTAAGGGTGCTGTACATGAAAGGGGTCAAAGATTCCGCATTTTACCTCCTATTAGCACGGAAGATTTTTAATAGTTATATCAGCAGAATATTTGAAGTTAGTAGAATGAAAAATCTAATGTATAGAGTAATGAAGAGGATAATAATGGAGTGCGGCATAAGTATAATAGTATAGTATTGTAGATTTCGGATAGAACGCATACTCAGGGGAAAGTGAGATAAAGACTGGATATCAGAGGGTAATTAGGAATTAAAATACGATGGAATGATACAAGAATTATTTCTCCCTTTTATAGGAATTTTAGATGCTGGTTGTGATGGAAGAAGAGAGTATTTCCAATGCACGCAAAAAATGGTAGTGATATTATACCATATTCGAAGATATGCAATCTTTTAAGAATAGACTAATGGAGTTTTTCGGGTTATCGTGGAGTCAAAGGATGAGATGATGACAGAATCGGTTTAATTGGGCTATAATATTACCGTGTATGTATAGTGGTGAGTTGATGGGTTGGGAAAATTTTCGGTTCCGTCAGGGGCAGACACCGGAGAGAGTGGATTGAAAGTCCGTAAAAAGGAATTGCCTGGAGGTAGGAGGAAGTTAGAGTAATTGGCAGAGGGCGAGATATATAGGAGAGACCTAATATGGAGTGGTAAATGGTGGGGGTTTGGTAGTTTGGGATGTATTGGGTTGCTTGTGTTGTCTTCCAATGCGGGATGAATCGTACTATCATTTTGTACGTAGATTGCCAACTATGTGAGGTGTTCTCTGAGCGCCATATCCCTCTCTTGTAAGATCTGGCATAAGGTGTGGAGATTTTCTGACATGCGGACGGTGATTCTCTCCACTAAAATTTAAAAGTTTTATACCTCTCTAAAGGGAGTAGCTCGATAGTAAGGCTTGCAGGGCTGTCATTTCGTAGCTATACTATGTACGCTTATCATTGACTTCTTTTCTATCTACGTTAGTCCTGCTTCCGGTGGTTTTGTGTCCTTACATCTTAAACAAACACTTAACAAAATAAAACCCAATCTTTGGGGAACAGAGGATAATAAATAAAAATATAAATAAAAATAAAAAGTAAAATTAAAAAAATAATCACATTATTATTATGGGTTTATTTAATCAAGAACCTAACTTCTCTATCTATTCCTCCATATATATATTCCTTCCTCTCTCCTTACTATATTTATCTATATCTCCCTATTTTTACTATCTCTCATCTATTACTTATATCTCTATCTAATATATATATTAATCTATATATATATATATATTATATTATTATACTATTACTATATATTATATATAATATATACTATACTATATATATATATATTCTTACAGTCAAGCTTTATTTCACTTGAAATTTAAATACTCAATTTTTTATATTATAAAAAACTTTAAAAACGACCACGAATTTCTTTTTATATGTCGGTTTTTCTTTTCGCTCACCCTCTCTCCCTGAGTTCTTCTGACGCACAAGCCTTGTCCCACTGAAGTTTTAACCCTATATAAGCTAATGTTTAAACTCAGTTATCTCTCTCTCCACATTCTCAAAATTATTTTTCGTTCATTAGCCCGATGATATCGTTGTTAGGAAAGTTGCATTTATAATTGCAACGCGAGGAAAATCGAAGCTTTATATACGCGTTATATATATATAAATATACTCTATATATATTATCATATATTACTACCTCTCTCATATATATATATAATCGTATATATATTACTATTACTCTATATTATTATTTCCTTCTTACCTTTATATTATATATTTAATCATTATGTAATATTAATAATATTATTTGAGTAAAATTGGGAAAATTATTCTGATAAATTGAGTAAATAGTACCAAAATAATCAGTTTTATAATTAAGAAGAAAAAAAAAAGATGGTCGTTGCACAACAAACATGCAACGAAGGCAGGAGCTGCCACTGATATATATATAATCTATTATTAATTACTATATTAATTATCATATATTATATAATCTAATATTATATTATATATATATATATATATTATCTTATCTTAACTATATTCTATAATAATATATATATATAATAATAATATATCTATATTATTTATTATATAATTACTATATTATATGATAATAATATATAATATTTATTATAATATTTATTTTATATAATATTATATTAAATTATTATATTCTATTATGTTATTTTATTATAATTACTTCTATTATATATAATATTATCTATTTTATTTATATATCTATCCTATATATATATATATTATTATATTTCTTACTATATATATATTATATATATATATATATATTAATTATATATATATTTTCGTATTAAATATATTTATATATCTTATAACTTACCTATATTGATATCTAATATTTATTTCTTCATTATTTATTTTATTTCTTTTATTCTATGTATAGGTGTTGTTGATGGATGGGTATACTATACCTATATACAGTATTTGTCTATAATATATTGGTATATTCCTTCTTATATTTTTTATTTTGGTATTTTATTATTATTATTATATATTTATTACTTTTTTTTTTTTATGACTATTATGAGGGTATTATATTTAATTGGCCAGTATAGTATACTCTTTATTTTTGGAGCATATTATTATATACTTTGTGTTATTTTTATTGTTTAATTTTAATTAGGGTAGTTAGTGGTGTGTAGTAGATACAGTAGTGAGAACTAGACCCATAAGTATTATTTTACTATAACACCTTTACATATATCCCACCTACTAGTTATATATATACTGAGGTATTCAGTATTAGATAGCTTTTCTCTTTCCTCCACTGGGTAACAGGCAGAAGCTTTGCAAATTCCATCGGATGTTTTTTTGAAATTAATTTGGAAATCAGTTCAAATTAGATTATGCCTGACTATTTGTTCTCTCGTTAATACGTATGTTTCTTGAAATTTGTTGTTATATATTCCATACTAGTTGGTAAGAATTATTGATTAATGGAGTGTGTTTCTAGATTACTTCAGTGGTATGTACTATGTCAAGATGAGCTATTAGCTTGTTATCCCTTTGGGTTCAATGTATGTGGATATGGAGAAAGATGCGGTCTTTGCCTGTGAGAATACGATGAGGGACCTCGTCCTCAATTAGATAGGAGTTACATGTTATCTGGAAAATTCCAAAGCGAAAATGTTAATTATTCGTAACAAGCAATGCCAGATAAAGAAGAGTTTGATGTATTGCATCGAGAGTTCTTGACGTGCCTCAGTAAAGCTTGGATTGAGAGTTAGTTTAGATTTATTAGGAGAGTTAAGCATGATGTGACATGCTCTAGAACATACACTTTAAATAGTGGGAGAGCTAAATGTCTTGTGTGTATTTACTTCTCAAGAATTTGTCGATTCATCTTAACAAGGTACGAACAATTCTCCCTATTTCTAGGTATAAATCTATAGCATACTGAAGTGGGAGAAGAAGTTTCGAAAGCTCTTCGGAACACCCAATTTCCTATAATTTGTTAGAAAGAAACATAATGTGATTCTTGTAAGAAAGATCACGAATAAGAAAATATCTATGAATATTTAATATAGTTTTTGCGTTATTAAATAATGTTAGAAAAAATTATAAAAAGCATAGGAATTGAGTGACATTGTGGCATTGCTAAGATAATATGATAGATGTTTTGAAAGATTATGTAAAGTAGATAGATGAAGAAACTGAGTTACTAAGGTATTGAAAGCAACCATGTTTTCTTTCACAACTATAGGTAAGAAAAAATTCAGAGGTCTATTGTTTCAAGGCTACCCTCCTAGCATCATTTATTTGTATTGAAAGAGTTCTTCTTTCAAAATTGAAAGGAGGTATTATGGTGAGTGGTGTAGTTATCAGACTAAGAGTGGAGAGGAGGCACAGTAACAGGTAGATCATTGATACAAAATAGAAATGAAAAGAGTATAGAACAGAATTCTGAAGAACAACACTATGGATAGATTTAATGGAAAATTGGTTGCTATCTACAATATCAGCCATATAACGACTGGAACAAAAGTCAAGAGATAAGTTACAAGAGAATGATAAATACCGAAAGTGGTAAGTTTAGATATTAAAGCTTTGTGCCAGATATTTCTAGAACCACAGGAAAAGATTCATCGAAATGTGGAAGGGTAGAGAACCAGATGGACCGTCGGAGATGTAAGAACAGATCAGATAACACCAGTTCGACAATGTTCCTTACAGAATCCCATACTGACAATACAGTGATAAGATTAGTAAGATTTATATAGATGTTCCTAAATTCTAATTCCATTATGCTATGATTAAAGATTCCTGACTAAACTTTAGGAAGAATCTAGAGATTGATGTACAATAGGAAAGATTACTTGGATAATTCTTTTCCAGAATATGATTGGATTTACATGCTTACATCTTCCAGCATGGAGGGCGGATTGATTAGTTGATTAGGGGGCAGTGTAGGACAATGCGGTCTTAAGGCCATTAGGCAACGGGGTGCAGCTCGATAAGAACAAGTTTTGATGACCACCAGGAGGGATAGGCTTTTTTCAGGCCAATCTCTGGGTTATCTTCACTAGTTGTTTCAATTCAGATGAGTGGCAGAAATAACATTCTAAATGACCGTTTGAAAAAAGAGTCCTGCCAGGGAGATGGAAGAGAGCAAGCTTTCTGGGAGCGTCATTTAGAGTGGAAATTACGACCTTAGGGATATAGGCTGGAGGCAAACATGTTCAGCTTTTTTCAGAGGCTAAGTACAAAGGCAGTATTTATCATAATCATACCATATAAATAATAAATAAAATAAGTATAAATCTAATAATAACTAATAATATAATCAATTAAATAATCAATCTTATAATAATCCCATAACAACTATATGCCGATAATACTAATCATCAATATCAATGGCCGAGGGATCATAATAATAGATAATAGAGTTAATCAATACTAATTAATTTTAAGGATAATGGGTAGATGATTTATATTATTTATTATACTAATATAATGCATAATAATTATTTTTAATTTTAATTTATGTTAATTAATATAATAATAATAATAATCACACTAATAACCAATAATAATTATTTCAATTAAATAATTATTATCATTAATAATAGATACATTAACATGAGATATCCAATAATAAGTGAGAAGACTAATCATAATATTTTATAAATTAGGATCAATCATAAGTCTTTCATATCAGGAATTAATATATTTAATATATAATAGATATAAATCATGAAAAAAGTTAAAACGAATATATTATAATATATTTTACAAGACTGATAAATTTTAATACTAATAAATTAAATACTATTTACAGTCAGTACTAAATTAATTGATAAATATATTAATTTATCAACATTTATATAATCGCCTTTAATCACTGAATATCAAAGTTTTCTTCTCCCCATTAATATAGTATAATGATTACAAACAATCGCAGAAAAATTAAGTATAAATAAAATAATTTTATAATATATAAGTAATAAGTATTGAAATACTAATTAGATAAATATTAATCGTCTAAAAAAAATACTGTCCGATGAAAGAAAATAATAATAATTAAGATTCATAATTATATAAATAATAATCAATGTTAATAAGTGTAATATAAATATATATATATAATTACAATAAATAATAATTATTAATTATATCGTAATATTATATATTATAATAATATATATTGATTTAACTAATTAAATAAATTAAAATTTATTTTGATTATTATATAAATAGTATAAAGAATCATATATAATCAAAGATAATAATATATTAAATAAATATAATTTTTATTTAATTAGAAATAATTTTAATGTCAATATCAAACAGTAAAAATAAATAATTTATGACAGTATAAAATATTTTAAAAACATTTCGTGATACAAATAATAAAGTAGATAAAATAATTTTTAATTAAATAATCCATTTTAATTTAAATAACATCATTATTATAATAATCCATTTTAAATTATTAATATAATTTATAGACGCTAGATAAGTATGAATGATAATATCTTTAGTTTAAATAAAGTGCCTTTCAAAGGAATTGGATGATAATTATAAAATATATTAAATTAAAATTATATATCTAAATTCATAATAAAAATACACGTGATTGTATAAAACTAGTTCGATAAACCTATATAAGAATGTTTTATCTTTTTTTAGTTTATTTTTCATTTATATTTTTTTTAACGTATATAGTTCTAATGGTATATAGCCTAAACTGATGAGATTTTTGTATTGAATATTGTTAAGTATAAACATATCCTAGATTACTTTTAGTTGACAAATGAAATTGTAAAAAAATAAATAGATTAATCTAAATTAAATAATTTAAAATTAATCTATTAATCGAGGGGGGGTCTTGATTATTATTATTATTATTATTATTTTATTATTATTATTCATATTATTTCATTTGATTATTTTTTTTATTATTCTCATTCTTCTTATTTTACGTATTTCTTTATTCTAATTATTTTTATCTTATTATTTATTATATTATGTATTAATATTTTATCTTAATGTATGTTAATTTCTTATTATAAGTAGTCATAAACTGTCTTAAATAAAAAACTGTCCTCCACCAGGAAGTCAATGGTTACTTCTAGGTAAAACCAGACCTGTCAGTGGGATTAACTTCACATCGTAGATAAGTTGTCTTGGGTTACACGGGGCTCAAACGGCTAAAATCGCTGGCTGGCCAGACTCATCCGCGGAAAGCGGGAAGTTTTTCCCATTGTATCAAGCACACTACCATGTATCATTAACGCTGAAGTGGACGAACTTGAGTTAATAGAGAAAGCTCACATTCTCTCGCTCCACCCAGTCTCGAAACCTGGGCCCTCTCCTTGGCTAAGGGAGCGCTCTCCCTCTGAGCTAGGAACGCGCTCTATATATTATATCTATATATATATATATATAGTATAATATATATATATATATTATATATATATATATATATATATATTATATATATATATTATTCTATATATATATATATATATAGTATATATAAAATAAAAACAATTTATAAATTAATAAATATTAATTAATATATATATATATACTATATATATATTATATATATATATATATATATATATATATATATTTATATATATATATATATATATATATATATATTATATATATATATATATATATATATATATATAGTATATATTATATATATATATATATAATATATTTATATATGAGAGTAGTAAGAGAGAGAAGAGAGAGAGAGAGAGAGAGGAGGAGAGAGAGAGAGAGAGAGAGAGAGAGAGAGAGAGAGAGAGAGAGAGAGAGACGTGCCTTTGGGAGGGTAGTAGGAAGTAATTCAAGCGATTATTTGAGGTGCCAACCTGTACCAGAGAAATATACTTTGATATTTATTTGGACGTTGCATTTCTATAAAAAGAGATTTCAAATGAATATTTTTCCGCGTCTCCTGTCATCGTGTTTTCGAATTTTGGTCTCTCATTTCGAGTTCTAATGAAGGCCTATCGGGCGGGCGGGACGTTCTTGTCGATACCTTGTCATTTGCATCTTAAAAAGATTCAATTAACATTATTTCTATGTTCAATATTTAATATTATATATATATATATTATATATATATAATATATATATATATAATATATATATATATATATATATATATATTATAATATTATTATATATATATATATATATGATATTATATATATATTCAAATCCTTTATTAAAGGTATATACTGGTACCTTTCTTTATGGGGTTATTCGGGATTGAACCTCAATCCTTAGAATATTCTCCATATTTTCCTTTCTCTTGCTGTCTCAACGATACCCCAGTACTGTTCTTAATATGCTTAAACTTTTCTTAATTACCGCCATGCTTAGCTCCAGTGTAGATACCTATACCGGGAGCCTCTCAAGATGTTTTTCCAGGCTTTTTTTTTATTATTCCTGTGGCTCCCACAATGACTGGAACTATTTCTTAGTGTTTGTATGTGTCCATTATTTCTAAGTTCGTTCAGTCTCTGATACTTTAGTTTCCCTTTTTCTTTTCCAGGCAGAGACGCTCCCATGCCACGGGACTCGACCTCCTATGATCCAGCATTTAATTGTCAGTTATATTTCAGTTTGATTCTGCGCAGACTGGATGAATATTGGATAACTATAGTCTGATTGGTTAGAGTGAACTTGGTTCGCCTGTTGGGATATTGTGTCATAAAGTTAAGACTTATTGTTCTTCTATATTATTTGGGTGATGTTCCCAGTGGTTAACTGTATTTACTTCTGATGTCAAAATTTTCTACATAATCTAAATTGGATCAATCTTCATATGATGTTTGTGTTTTTGCATTGTATTGAGCCCTCAAGCAGTACTCACATCCAGTAATAATAATT
>JABUQX010066157.1:0-2500 GCA_015478945.1 Trachelipus rathkii
AGTTTTGGTCTTTAAAATCTTTATCCAGTCAGTTATACTAAGGATGTCTCGAAATTTGGTAAAATCGCCATTTCGGAAATCTAGATCTTTTGCTCCTTATTAGCTTGCAATTTGGTCTAGTATAAGTGTATAATCTTTCTAAAAAATTTAAATGGTTTGTTAAAAATAATACACTAGTTATCAATTTATTTTTAAAACTTTATTTAATTATTTAAAAATTCTTTAAAATCCCCTTTATACTTAGAACTTTAAATATTTGGTTAAAAATAGGATAATCTATCTCCGGAGATTACAAAAAATTTCAAATTTTTAAAACTTTCCGGGGTTATTCCGCGCAATTTGTACATTTATATTTAATAAAAAAACATAAAACGTTTGTAGATGATATAAGACCTTCCACAAATTTACAAACCGGGGGCAACTTAATCCTCCAAATGGTCTGGACTGACGAATATTTTTAACAGTTTTTCCAGGTGAAGCTTGAATAAATTATAATTCTTATTAAAAGTTTTTGCTTCTTATTTTTTTCATTTTTTTGTTTTGTAAGAGTTTCTTTATATTTCGTTCCCTTTATTCACGCTTTCCTCCTAATTGAGTGATTGCTCTGTTCTTTCTTCTTTACCTGTCTCCTGTATTTGTACTGTTTCTAAGTAGATAATTACTTCATATACAAATTGAGAATTATTGCAGATATAACGTTGAGTCACAGAATCATGCACAAAACCTTTATATTAATCACCAACACTAATAAATTTTCATCAGTTTTGGCCGACTAGCAGACTTTCTACGAAAGGTTGGTTACCTTAGGAGTCATCCAAATTTTTTCCATTCGTCGGATCATATCACATAATTTAATTTAGGTTCACTTTCGACATTGAAGTAGCTACGAACATCATTATCATAGGCTTCCTCATATATATTCAATAGTCATCATAAACCAAACAGTAATAAAGGAGATCTCTAATGCTAGGAAACTTTTAGCTATTGCGGAGTTACACAATATATATATATATTATATATATATATATATATATATATATATTAATATATAGATTATATATATATATAATATATGTATGATAGTCTTTGATAGATATCGGTTTATGTGTTGTATTAGATATATGGTTGGTAGTGCTTTATAGATAATAGTATTATAGGAGGGGTTGTATGTGACGAATGGTCTCATGCGTTAGAAATCTGCTATCGCGTGTGAGCTAGACAGATGTCTATTGGTACTCGAATAATTGTGTCTTGTTTTTGTTCCTTGTCAACTGAAAGGATAGCAGAACTAAATAAAACCTAATTCACAGCAGCAACAGGATCGAGACTCAAGTCTCAACTACATTTAAAACACCTCAGTGAAAGTGCATAAGTGATCCGCCTCTAGTCGTATCGATGGATTATAGAGTCTTCAAGCAAATCTGGAACTTTTAGTTTATTAGATTCGACGTCCCCGAATATGGGAAACAGTAGCATTTTCAATACTAAGATGGATCAGCCTAAAGACGAAGATGCCTAGAACTTCCCTCCTCTTTATAGCTGAGAATGTGGGCTAATCTTGGCTCCTCTCGATGCATCAGGTAAACTTGCTGGGAGATTGCGAAACTGAATATTTATACATATTCCCTCCGCTCATCACTCCTAGATTTCAAAATGGCTTTTAAAACAACATCCACACATGGTGTTGGTGGTTGGGGGGCGGTGTTGTGGTTGGTGGCGTGGGTGGTAGTTATTGCGTGAGAGGGGGTGGATATGTGTTGTAGTTATAGTTGAGGAGGTGGTGTTGTGGTAGGTTGTGTTTGTGATTGGGGTCGTTGTGATGGTGGAAGTTGGATGGTGTGTAGGTGATGGGCCCCTTACTCCTCACCAACACTATCAATGGCTTCAACCATTCCCCATCCCATAGATCCTTCTCACAGCAATCGACATCAATAAAGCCTTTGACACTGTCCCCCACATTATTAAAAAAATCCTTCAATCCCCCTAGAAAATAACGACAAAAAAATGGCTTTCTAATTTTCTCACTACCCGTTTTGCCAAAGTTCTCCACAAAAACTTCCCACTCTATCAAATTACAAAATGGCGTCACACAGGGCGCCATTCTCTCTCCATTCCTTTTCAATCTTTTCACAGCAGATCCATGCCTACCCAATCACAAAACTTATCACATATGCAGATGATATCAGCCTCATTTCCCAACATCAAGTAATAAGGCCATCTTCATACCAGAATACTTACAACAATTAGAAATTGGTTAAATTCAATAGAATAACGCCTCCCCACAAATCTCTTACAGCTCCAAACACGACCGCCACCTAATCTTCACTGCATAAATAGTTTTCCTGAAACACAATCCTCTAAACAAAACCCCAAAAATATTTGGACCTAAGACACACACATGACGTTCTCCCACCACATCGACCCACTAAACACCCTCCGAACCCTTTTCCAACACAACTTCAGTGAAATGAACATACCCTCACCTCCATTAAAACAACTC
>JABUQX010066157.1:7500-12500 GCA_015478945.1 Trachelipus rathkii
AAGGAAAATAGAAAAACTTGTACCAATAATTGAAACTATACGTTTATGTGGCCAGCAAGGTCTTGCATTAAGGGGCTCAAGTGACTCTGGACTAGGGACCGACCGGGGCGGGAATTTTGCCGGGGGGGGCGGGGTGCTCTAATTAGCCGGGGCGGGGCCGGGCCGGGGCCGGGGCGGGGCCGGGGCCGGGGCCGTTAGCTAAAATTAGAAATGTAAGTCAAAACACTGAAAGTCTTAAAACTTAGGATGAAAATTAAATATAATTTCAATTAATTAATAATTTAAATTATAAAAAAGGAATACATTTAATTAATTCAATTAAATAAATATTTCCGAAAGAAATTTTTAGAAAATATTGATTAACAAGAAGAATGAAGTTTTTATTATTATATATATATTTATTATATATAATATATATATATATATATTATTATTATATATATATATATATATATATATATATATATATTATATATATTATATATTATATAAATATATATATATATATATAATATATATATAATATATATATATATATTTAAGAACTACTTGTTCGTGAGGGATATATTTATTTCCCTTAGAGAGGAAGCCTTGGATTTCTTTTTAGTATTAATCTTAACTTTGACTAAATAAAACTTTTACATTGAAGTAGATTAATTTTATTGTTAAAGAAACTTTTTTTTAATGAAATAATATCACAAAGGTGAGCTATTTTCCCCGACAGGTGAGACCTATTCAGGCTAAGGGACTGGAGTTTCTTTCTTGATCTTCATCAGGTTCAAGTGTGTTTCCAGTTGGTCCGCTTATTTTCTCATGGTGTTGTTGAAAAAATATTTTGAATGGTTTTCAGATATTTATTTTTGTATCAAATCTATCTTTAAAACTTCACCGGGATGCTTGATTTGTAAGTTGTTTACTAATTATAAATGCAAAAGGATTCCATGATTTTGCGATGGTTTGTGTGATTCATACATCTGTGATTTATTCCGGTTAATATCTGAGAGCAAGACCTGTGTTACGCTTAGAATTGTTAAAGCTGAATTTATGTGTTCCTTGTGCAGGTCATTGTATGTTGAATTTTTTCTTCTTGCAATTAGGTTTCCCACATATAATGTTTTATTGCAAAGTATTGCAGGGCGATGTTGATATATACAGCTTGGGAGAGATTTTCTTTTTCGTTTTGGGGGTTTGAGAATGTTTTTTAAGGTGATGTTTATTTGATGGAACGAGGGTAATATTTTTTGGTAATATTTGTTTTTAACGAATATAATGGTATTGAGGAATTGGTTAAAAAGGAGGTGTTGCTACATATCTAATATAAACTATTGTTTAATAAAGGGTGAGATAAATATGATAAAAATTCTGTTAGTTTTTCCATATATATGTTACTGGGTATGGGAGACAGTGGGGATACCATACTCAGGCCGAAAGTTTTTTGTGTAATATTTGCCATTTAAATGAAAGAAGTTATGTTGTATGAGAGATTGGCCTTCGTTTCATATATTAAAACATCTCATTAATCTCTCTCATTAAAACATAACTTCTTTCATTTTAATGGCAAAGTATTAAAAACAAACTTTCCGCTGAGTATGGGATCCCCACTGTCTTCCATACTCAGTAACATATATAGGAACTAACAAGAATTTTATCATTTTTACCCCACCCTTTTATTAAAACAATAGATTATGGAATTTAGATATTAGATGACCTTTTTTGTCTCCCTGCCTCAAAACCAAACCTAATGATGTCTAAACTATATTTAATCTATTATGCCTTCAGTTCAGTATCGATACGAAATGTTCCACAGAACTTCTATCCTTCTCGATACTTATCAAATGGAATGAACAATTACTTGCAATTTACTATATTTAGAAAACACCAAAATATATACATTGGCTATCTAATCATTCCCCAAACCCAAAATTAGCTGTTCTGTCATCTCTATTTCTCCGTGCTTTTCGTATATCTCTCTCCCTCTTCTGCACAAGACAACTAAATACAGTCCACAATACTTTTCAAATCCTTTACTAATCCTGGTTTTTTCATCACAAAGCATTTAAAAAGCAAAAAAGAGGTACTATAGCACTTTTTCTCGAAAAATGGGCAACACTCTTTTTACTCATTCCTCAATTTACATTATATTCGTTACAACAATTTTCAAAAAATATTACCTCATTCCATCAAATAACATCACCTTAAAAAATTCTCAAACCCCCAAAACGAGAAGAAAATCTCCCCCAAAGCTGTATATATCAAATCCCCTGCAATACTTGCAATAAACATATATAGGTGGAACCATAGATTTGAAAGAAGAAAAAATCAACATACAGATGAACTGCACAAGGACAGCATAAATTCAGCTTTAACAGTCATAGGCGTAACACAGGCCATCTATCAATATCAACATATAAAGATGATCAGAAATATCAATCACACGAACATTCGCACGAATCATGGAATCCCTTTTGCATTATCATAGTAACAACTACAATAAGCATCCCGGTGAAGTTAAGATAGATTTTATACAATAAATCCTGAAAACATCAAAATATTTCAACATCACCATGAAGAAAAATAGCAGAGCAACTGAAACACACTTGAACTGATTAAGATCAAGAATCCAGTCCCTTAGGCTGAAGAGGTCTCGCGTGTCGGGCCGAAAATTAGCTTCCTTTTTAGAAATTTATTTAGATTTAAAAAATGTCTTTAAAAATGTTTTTAATTTGTGTACATTTATTAATAAAAGAAGTGACAGTAAAGCACAACAATAAAAAAAGAATCCAAGGGCCTCCTCTCTAACAGTGTATACTATTCATATATATATATATATATATATTATATTATATATATATATATATATATATATATATATTATATATATATATTATATTTATTTATATATTATATATATATATATATATATATTATATATTATATATATATATATATATATTAATTTATATATATATATAATATATTATATATATATATAATATAATATATTAACATATATATATGATATATGATATATAATATATGATATATTATATATTTACAAATTTAATTAAATAAATAATTTTGAAAAAAAAATCAGCGGAAAATTTTAATTTTTTTTGAAGATATTTACTTTAAATAATAATAAATACATTAATATTTTAGAACAATTATATTTATTCCTTTTCCGAATTCGTTTATATATAAATTTCTCGAATATTTTTATGTTAAAACTCGGAAAAATTATAAATTTTGGCCTCAATTTTAATTTGAAATCATAGTAAGTACAAAAAAAAAATCGATTATATTTAGGTATGTTCATATATCTTGCATCAATTTATTGCGCTTGAATAATTTGATTGAATTAAAAATTATTTTTTTATAATTCGTTTTGATTTACCCTATATTATTTGTGTAAATTTACAGTTAACCCGGTTGAAAACCCCGGTTTTTTCTGATTTTTGGCCGGGGCCGGGGCCCGGGCCGGGGTCGCTAAAAATGGCCGGGGTTGGCCGGGGCCGGGGCCGGGGCCCCGGTCGGTTCCTACTCTGGACGTATTGAATTATCAACTCCAGCTGAAAATGACAGAAATTTTAGAAGCCTTCTTAGGTTCGAGCAATGGAGGTGAACTCAGGTTTTGAAGACCTTCCTTCTATCGTCCAAAAATTCAATATATACGAGTCCGATGATACAGATGAAATCATACAGTTATTTAGTCAGCTTATACAAATGAAAATAGTGGAAGAAGCTTAATAAAACAATTTTATAGAAAAAACTGATGAAACAACGGAGGTTTCCCAAACAGAACAGTTCACTTTGATGTAAGGTAGCGATTGGTGGTGATGGAGGTGATACTCCTTTAACTTTAAAAGAGGATTTTTTATCATTTGTTCCGGTTTATGATATCTCAGGGAAAGCATTGGCAAATGTAATTTTAGAGAGACTCTGCTATCTTGGTTTAAAACTCGAAAATTTAAGAGGCCAAGGGTATGATGGAGCTCTTCCATGAGGCGAATTCCGAGGAGTGCAATGCTGTTATTCGGAATGAGTATCCTAAAACTCTATACACTACATTGTGTAGACATTGTTTAATCTATGCCTCTCAGCTCTTCTAAAATCAGGCAATTCGAAACGTCTTAGGATTCATCTCTGGAATATGCACATTTTTTCGATCGAGTCCGAATCGCACAAAACTTATGGAAGATAAAATAAAAGTTTTCAAGTAACCTAAAAAACAAATGGCTCAGAGCTATGCAGCGACTTGATGATGTGAATGTAATGAAGCGGTTTTCCTTTTTAATGAGCTCTTGAGGCAATACTTGCGTCATTGGAAGAATAAAAGATTGGCCTGGTGAATATGAACAGAAAGCTACTTCGTTGGTATTAAATTCAATCAGTAATTTAAATTTACTAATAATGTATCGTTTTTTCAGTAAATTCTTGGAATAACCTACACCTGGTCAAAACAGTTACAGAGTGTCCATTTGGACATTGGTCAGGGCAAATAACTTAGTGAAGAACTTATTCACTCTCGAAAGAAGATAGACAAATGCCACGACACAAGTTTAACCCATATGCACATAAGCTAAGAAATGTATGCGACAGCTTATGTATTGAAATAACAATTCAAAAACTACGAAGTTCCAGAAACATCATTGTAATGTGCCTACATAGATACCAGAATCATTTAAACCCGATCTCACTTTTTATTCTGTTTATTGATTTTAACTTTCTTCGTTGCTGATCGATTTTCTATTGCATTGAAACCATCTATCATTTACTTCTGTATATTTTAAACAGAAAGTGCTAATGTACCTATAAGCATATTGAAAAAGCATCCTCTTTTAGTAAAGACGACCTTCCAGACCTCACAGATACAACTAAGGAGAGTGACGCTAAAAGTAGAGTGGTGTCTCTGCAGCTTAAATGGCTGTTGAATGAAAAACCCAAAAATGCGAATAGGTGCTTTTGCTACAGTGTGACACGTGACAAGAGGAGGTTTTCCT
>JABUQX010066157.1:15000-42500 GCA_015478945.1 Trachelipus rathkii
ATTTTCATAAGCGATTAAGAACATCTTTAGGAAATGTAATAGGTAAAAAAAAAAAGTAGTGTGAAATTAAAATTATTTATTGTATATATGTTGTGTTTATAAATTTGGATAATAAAGTTATAAAGATTTTATATAGAAGGTAGCAAAAGGTTTTAATTTTCTTAATATTTGGTATTTTAAAGGAGAGGTGGGAAATCAAAAGTTGGGAGTTACCTTCATGAAGGGAAGATGAATGAGGAAACTTAAAATTTACTATAGGAATAGTGACCTAATCAGAATAGAAAGGTTAGAAAGATTGTCAAATATATGGTTGTAGACTTTGATGAAGAAGAATTGTTTTCAGTGGCGAGGAGGTTGGAGCTGGTTCTATTGAACCAGTAGTTAATTATTTTCATAATTTTTCAGTAGCTAAAAGTTGTTCATTTATTAAACATGAAAAAGAACTGGCAGTTATGTTTTATGACTAAACAGAGAACTGGGTGTTAAAATTTTGATAGCTCACCAAATTAGATAAAGGGAATGATGTAATAAGGAGTAGGTTATGACTATTTTAATATGGAATGGGTATTTTTAAAAGATTGGGCACTTTCATAAGTCAACCATAGTTCATTATTTCAGTGGCAAATGCTTAATATAATCAAGAAGGAGACAATTGAATTTTATTTTCCTTTAGAGTTTTGATTCCCTTCTGAACAAGTGGGATATAGTATTGGTTTTGTTTGAATTATTATTTAAAAAAACAAAAACAAAATAGTCGAAGCTAAGCTAAAGTAATGGACAAAAACTATACTCGCTGTTATAACGGGTGGTGAAAAACGGAGAATCTTCTCTGGTGGTTTTTATTTATCTTATTACTTTTAAAATTGAGTAAGAAATGTCATTAACTTTCTGTGTGAACTTTGAGATTACAACCTCTCTCTGATCACAAACACCATTACACCTTAAAGTTCCAGTAAACACTTTTAAATGACCCAACAAAATAATCAATAAAAGCCTTAATTGCAAACAAAGGTAAATATCCCAAATAATACTTAATTTTCCTTATCCTGACCCTTTCCTATAAAAATCAGAGAAATTTAAAACATAAACAATTCCTTTAAACATAAATCCTGTCAGCTGATGTCACTAGCCAAATCCTGCTATCCGAAAACCCTAGCCAAAACTGAAGCACTTCACCTCAAAAGAAAAAGAAACAATCAATTATTATTATTATTATTATTATTATTATCATTATATTATTATATTTTATCCCCTATGCAAGGGGTAACACGGGGGGAAGAAATTGAACTTAAAGGCCGGCTATCCCAAACCAGCGCCACCAACGTGTTCGCAGTTGAGTTTTTAATTTGCCCCAGGTAGATAAAACTCAACTGCTGCAGGATTTAGACAATCTTCTCTCGTGAGAGGCGACTCAACCTCCTAGCGTTCTCAATGTGTGTATGTATTATTATTATTATTATTATTATTATTTTCAGGAACGTCTTATTTTAACTGCACTGGAACTTCATGCTGAGTTAACAGAAGCTGGACAGGAAATCCCTTCTCTTCGGGACTACTTTTCCAATCCTTCAAATTTTGAGCTGTGTTTGAAATCTCCATCAGACTTTTTGCCCTCAGCTAATTTAAGTAAGAATATTAAAACTTTCTGAAAACATTTTGCAGTGTTATTTTTAACTTTCACTTATTGTAAAGTTGTAAGATTAAACCTAAGTACCCTGGTACGTTTTTTCGAAGTTTATAATAAAGATAGTAAGTTTTAAGTGTACTAATCACAACATGATTATTTTTTTGATAGATCTTTTAATTGTCTCTTAGTACACTTTTGTCAATAATACATAAAGGTTTTTGACATTTCGACATGGTATAAAAGCTTGTAGGTATGGTTACCAAATAAAGAGTTAGTTAGCTTAATTTATTAATTAGAATTTTAAAATATAAAGTTTTCCTGTGCACTTTGTATAGTAGTTCTATTAGGAAAGAGTCAACACCTACATCAAACCCTCCGTAGAAAAATATGAACACAACCAAGTTACTGCCCTGTCTAATGACTAACATACCTTAGTTACAGGACGTTTGAAATAGTTTTACGTCAATGAAAGTATTAAATACAGAGGAGGGAAGGATTTACCTTTCAGATCATTTTGGATATGAATTAGTTTGAAAGAAAGTGCTTGTTGGTAAAATATACTCGAACAGTGAAAAAAGAAAAGGTGGAAATGCACACATATTTTTGCAACTTAGTGAGGTGTCTAGTTAATAATAATGATAGTATAAAGAGCGACTGATGCTAGAATTCGATTGGCAGAGGAAGTGAGTATAATTGGGTGATGTTAAAAATTGAAAAGTTCTTATATAGTTCAGAGTTTGCCCTTTGAAAGTAACTTCTGAGAGTGGTTTCATCCCCAAAATGGAATGCGTACTCCATGCAATGATAAACAATATTTTGAGCATAGCAGAAAATGACAGATATATTGACATCAATGAGCAAAGGAAATGGGATCAGTAATAGAGTAAAACTTTTAGGAGCACCAGTAGTAAAAAATTTTAAAATGATCCTGACCATTTGTTAGTGACTACAGAGCAATCAGAGAGGAAATTGGGGATAAGGTTGTAAATATGTAAAAGAAACTGATTGAAGAATGTACTGCCTAGTCTGTCGAAAGCATACAATATTTCCTTAGAAATTTGCAAAATCAAAAGATTTAACCCAATGTGTTGACGAATACGGGCAGTATCAAGTCATGCTGAAAATAATGTTCTAAGTATTTTATTTTTATCCCTAACTAGGTAAGCTTGAAATTGAAACATTATTATTATTATTATTATTATTATTATTATTATTATTATTATTATTATTATTTTATTTTTTATTTTAATTTTTTTTTTATTTTATTTTATTTAGATCGATCCTCAAGTCAAACAACCCTCGATTCATTAGACTGGGCAAGGTACAGTGAAGATGGGGAACGTTTAAATGATGACAGGATAGCGGTCTTGGAATTTGAACTTCGGAAAGCAAAGGAAACGATTCAAGGACTCCGGGATAATTTAACTCAAGCCACAGGTCTTTATTATGAAATTATAAATAATTTAGCGTGTGTGTGTGTGCGTAAATTTTTTATTTTAAAATAAGTTCAAGGATGGGGTGTGAAAGTTTTTTTTCCTTTTGCGGGTGGGTGGGGAATATGTATTTTAAATTTTTGTGAAGTTTGTAGTTTATAGAAAAATTGAAAAATGTTTCGATCCTGATAATAATCTTAGTCTACGTTCGTGCCAATATTATAAAATATACTTTTTTAAGTGGATAATACTTTTTATTTTTACTTATATGAGTTAAGTATAAAATACTGTTATATACCGGTATGACTTAATAAGAGCTATAAAAACATGGCTTGACATTAGCAATAAATTTGTATTAAATTCTTTTTATATATATATATATATATACAAACATATATTAATATGAATATATATATATATATACACATATATATATAATATATATATATATTATATTATAGTATTAAATATATATTTATATATATTGATATGGATGGAGAGGAAAGATATGGAAGGAAGTGGAGAGAAGTTAAGTGAGCAAGATTATAAGGAAAAGTATGTGAGAACACTTGTTAATAAATCAGTTGAATGTAAACAGAATGTAACTGAACAAATCTGGATGCAAATGAAGGAAGCCTTTGTTAGTAGTGCAAAAGAAATATGTGGATGTGCTGAAGTAGGAAGTAAGAATGTCAATAGTTAGTGGTGGTATGAAGAGATGATGCAAGCGGTTAAAAGTAAAAAAGGTGTGTTTGTATGTGTTTAAAAGTCAATGATGAGGTCTCAAAAGAAAGATGTATGGAAATATATAAGAGGAAAAAAGTGGCATACTAGGAGGAGGAAAAAAGGGGGTAAGTGAACAGTTTGGAAGAAAATGAATGGGACTTCCAAGGGATAGGAAGCTGTTCTGGAAGGAAGTGCGAAAGATTAAGAAAGAGATGGGAATCTTAATAGAATAAAAAATAGTGAATGTACTTTCGTGACTGATGAAATCTGAGTAGAATGTGGACGGAACATTTCGAAAATCTTTATAAACATTGCATGGATGTAATTGGATATAAGTGAATGAGTTATTGTAAGGAGAAATTTGATGATAATAAGGTGTTTTGGGAGATGAGTAATTAGTAGGGAGGAAGGCGATAAGAGTGAGAAAGTTGAAGAATGGTAAATCATCAGGTATAGATAGAATTACTGGTGAAATAATCAAGAATGGAGGCGAGATTGTGATTGACTAGAATTTGGAGTTTTGTAACAAAGCGTTTGTGGAGAGTATAGTTCCCAAAAATTGAGGAAAACAATCAATTTCCTTATATATATAATAAGAGGTAAGAATAAGAGAACTATAGAGCTTATTGAGTTGTAGGATGATAACATCCAAAAATTTCTGTTTGAAATTAAGAAATTGATCTTATTATATGATTTGCGAAGAACATGGTTGTTTGGAAGTGGTGAGAATAATGTAGATCAAATTTTCACATTGAAACATAAACTATTGAGAAATGAAGAGAAGAAGAATAAATTGTATTTAGGTTTTAGGGATTTACAACAGGCACATGACAGTATTAAAAGGGTAGTTTGTGCTAGAAGTTTGTGATATATTGTTGGTGGTAGGTTCTGAATGGAATCAAGTATTTGCTGACGATAGTGAAGCGTGGTAAGAATAAATCGAGTTAAAGTGAATGATTTAGTATTAATAGTGGATTGAGGCAGGGATGTGTTAGTCTCCTTAGCTAGTTAATTTGCATATGGATAGGGCGATGAAAGAATTAGAGGTAGGGCTGGTAGGGAAGGTGTTAGACTGATGGAGAATGTAAGAGAGTGGAGGGTACCCTGCTTATTGTACGCGGATGATTTGGTTTTGTTTGTCGAATCTGAAGAAAGTTTGAGAGGATTGGTAGAGGGTTTTGACAGGGTTTGTAAAGGAGGGGCTTACAAATAAATGTAGATAAGAGTAAGGTGATGTAGTGAGTGAGAAGAGTCTATGGTATGATGTTGGATGGTGAGCAATTGGAACAAGTATCTGAGTTTTTATATTTAGGATGCATGTTGGATGAAAATGGAACGAATGGTACAGAGTTTAGTAGGAAAGTTGTGAATGGTAGGATGATGGGTGGTGCTATTAAACCCTTGGTGAATACAAACTAATCTTGGAGTGCGCGTAGGGTTTTGCACGAGGGTTTGTTAATACCGGTGTTAATGTATAGTAATGCAATCTGTTCAGATGGACAATCTTAGGGGTGTGTTAGGTGTGAGAAGAATTGATAAAATGAGGAACGAACGTGCTAGAGGTTCTGTGGTTTGAAGAAGGACTTAAATAAACGAGAGCGCATTAAGATGGTTTGGTCATATGGAAAGATGGACGATAGTTGGTTGGTTAAGCGTATATATAGTGGTGTGTGTGCTGGCAATTGACAGGTTGGGAGACCCAATAAAAAAAATGAATTGAGTCAGTGAAAGAATGTTTGAAGGAAAGGAATGTGAGTTTGGCAGAGACGAGAACCATCGAATGAGCCCTACATTGACGAGAAACTACATGAGGGTCCGTCGCGGTCTTGCGAGACCCTAGGGTGAATTTTTTTATACTGTGACAGGCTCACATTTAAGAGTATGAGGGGATGGAAGGGTGGGGGAGGATCTTTCCTTTCAACTTACGTCATGTTCTTCTACTACTAACTTACCTGTTTCCGGTATATGTTGAGCACCTCACCCCCAATCTGTTGATAAAAGAAAGATAAAGAAAGAAGAAAATAAGCTTTTTTATGTTTCATAATTTTCTTGAATTTGTTTAAAACTTTTAATAAACTTCTTTTGCAACAACATTTTTTTTTATTTTTTACCGGTCTAAAATTTTATATAATTCTTCAACATTTTAATGTGTTTCTTGTACCGGAAAAAAGATTTCTTATTTTTAATTTGTTTAATAGTTTTAAATTATTTTTAACATTTTAATGTATTTCTTTTGTAACAATAAAAGATTTTTAATCAGCTTAAAGCTAAGTGAAAAATTTTAATAACTATGTATGAAGCCTTCAGATTAGGATTCAAGCTAGGCATTTTCATAAGTTTGTAAAAAAAAATCAATTATGTGATTTTTGTATTTGTTATTTTTTTTTCTATTTTTCAGATTCGTAACGTCACGCGATAATAAAATTGTAACTGCAAATTATATTTCAAAGTTACATTACGAATCCAAAAAATCAAAAAGTATCAAAAAAAATCAAAAAAAATCAACAAATGATTTTTTTAAAAAAATCAAAAAAATCACCAAAATTGCCATCCCTGCAAAAGTTTAATAATTATCACGTATGAAGACTCTCAGATTAATTCAAGCTAGGAATTTTTAAAAGCTTCCATCATAAGTTTTCCTTGTTTTAAATATATAAATATTTGTTTTTTTTTTATTTTAGTATTTAACACTTGGGAAGGGATTTAAAACTTCAGAAAAAGATATATATTCGTGTTATGATACACAGGAAGGGATATAGTCTAAATATATACACAATTTTAGCAAATAAATTCTATTTATACCCTGTAGACCTTCACAATTAATGTGCAAGTCCTCAGGGTAAATAAGGGTTAATATTGCCTATTAAAATTGTGTATTTATGTAGACTATATATTCTTTTTTGAACACTACTGTATTACATATATATTTATTTCTCATTTATTTTTCATGTATTTCTCCTTCATTTATAGCCGTTGCCCAAGACAGTGGATCAAATTCTGTTCTCGGCTTCAGGAAACATTCAAATGACAGCCAGAGTAATGAGCTTAAGCCCCATGAAGTATGTACGCTCAATTTTTTAGTCAATGAGTATTTGGTAATGAGAAATTATAAAATGACAGCAAATACCTTTGCTGATGAAAATGATAATCAGGTGCGCCATTATTATTATTATTATTATTATTATTATTATTATTATTATTATTATTATTATTATTATTATTATTATTATTATTATTATTATTATTATTATTATTATTAATTATTATTAATTATTATTATTATTATTATATTATTATTATTATTATTATTATTATTATTATTATATGCATGAAACATGGATAACATTTATGAATATTCTTCTACTATAGTATTGTAATAGTTATTTATAAGACTTCATACACTCTATCTTCTTTTATGGAAGCTACTGAGTCGCGATGCAAAGGGCCAAGGTTCTTTGCTCTCGTCTGATAGTAGGTAGCAATTACCTAGTGTAGCCCTCCCCCCCCCTCCTAGAATAAGGCAGTGCTCGTGAAGTGTGATTAAAAAAAAAAACGAACAAAAAGCATATTATTGTCCCACTTTCTTTTAGGATTATGAGAACTGGGATGATGTGGGGCTAAATATCCCAAGACCGCCAACTCTTATTCAGTGGTTGCAAGAAAAAGTTCCTGGAATTACTCCCAGGACTGAAACATCGTCTCAGACTGAAATATCTTGTCCACAGATGGAGACCTTTGATAAACTAGCTGTGGAGAATGTTATTTTGAAAGAGAAAAATAAAGAACTGGCAACTCGCTGTGAAAGGCAAGAATTGTGAGTATTTTTATTTTTTTATTTTTGGGGGGTTTTAATGTTTTTAAAAAAATAGTGTTTTCTAAAGCAGCTTTGATTTTTACTAAGGAATATTTACTGCTGTTAAACTTTATTGGGATAAATATTCTTCCAAATCAACCATGAAAGTTTTTCATTTTCATTTTCTCCTTCTCTGAAATACATAAAATTACTATGAAGACTAATAATTTAATGTATTTTTTATTATATTATTATTATTATTATTATTATTATTATTATTATTATTATTATTATTATTATTATTATTTCACCAATGCTAAACTTATTAAAATCATAGTGAGAAAAAGTATTTTTAAAGATTGATAAATATCTTTCTTTTCAGGGAGCTTCAGAAATTGGAAAGAAAAATTGCTTCATCTTCGCATGTACCTTCTATCGGATCTGCTTTAGGAAAAGGGGATATCGAAAATTTCGCTAATGGAGACCAGATTGAAATAAAAAAATCAGAAGTGAAGTTTGAAAAGGGAGATCATACGGTATCTGATGCAGATCACAAGAGCTTGGATTCCTCATCTATAAGATCTGAAGAAGTTCTAACCGATATAAGGATTGATACCGAGGCTAATATGGAAATGCATTATTTAAGTGACCTTAGCGAAGATCCCAATATAGGTTCTATCGAAGACTTCATCGAAAACCCTTCATCTAATACAGATGATGTTGTGTCATCAAGTTTGGAGACTTTGTCTACTAGGAAGACACTGGAAGATTTTGTAGATGAAGCCGATGTTGGTAAAGTAACTCCTATCGATACACCCACCGGAGTAGAGACACCAACTACTGAGGTGGAGTTTGAGGAGGAACAAGAAGATACACAGGAACTTTTTTCTGAGTCGAGTGAAGTTCTTGATCCTCGAAAATGTGACCGCCTTCCACCCTTGGGAGCCAGCAGTGAGTGTAGCCCCCAAGGTGTTCTTGCCGGAGAATTCATTTCAGCCCAAAGAGAAGAGGCAAGAAATTTGCTACGAGCTTCATCTACAAGGTATGGACTTTGTATTTTCATTTTCTGTTAGTTTGGATATTGTATTTGATTTTTTTTCCCATAAAGTTTTGAAGTCCAAAATTTATTTTATATGGCAACGTATTTGTAGTCTGCCCAATGTGAAACCCACTAGTTTGCAAATTTGCCATTTTTCAATTATGTGCACTGGTAGCAGCAATGGCCTTCATAGTTTTCAGTGCTAATAGCACGAACGTTTTCAAAAATTATAACCCCACAACGATCAGTTCGTTATTGGATTCGAACGCTGTTGCGATAAATAACGTGGACATTTAAATCCATTTTTCTCAAATCTACGAGTTTTCACATTCGTGGTTTTGGGTATTTGATATTAATCCTTCTGATGTTATATTATTTTCGTTTTTACAGGGATGTACCTCAATTTTTGGAAACTCGAGTGTTAGATATTTGTTTTGGTCAGACATTGGGTGTAGATTCCAGGCTTCAGAATGAAGTTGCAGCATTGAGTCTTGGTCAATGTGATTTATTAAACCTCGTCTCATCGTCCTTACACAATATTGCTCCAAATGTTATACTTTCTAAGAGAGAAGTGAGTCTGTTGAAGTACTTGAACTGTTAAAATTATTTTTTCTCTTCCTAAATTGTAATAAAACCAGGTGCACGCCATAGCCATTGGACATTTGACCGAACATGAAAATAAAATTATGAAGCATATATTTTATTGAATATTTATTTCTTAACCTACCCTTATTCATGTTCTGCCAAATACCCACTCTGTCAAATGTCCATTCGGTTAAATGTCCATCAGCCAAATGTCCGGACATGGCACGAACCAGTGTAGATTTTTGTTCACAGCACTTTGTAATTCTTTCTTTATTGTTTTAAGTTTGTTTATCATTTTTAAAAAAATGAAAAATATAAAATTTAAATTTTTTTTCTTGGTAAATTTTGGAAAATAATTTCATAATAATCTATCTTTCCGTGCTGTAATTCAAATTTTACAGTTTATCAATTATTATTATTATTATTATTATTATTATTATTATTATTATTATTATTATTATTATTATTATTATTATTATATTATTTTTATCCCCCAAACAGGAACTTTTGCCTCTTTTGGTATACAGTATAAGCCAACATGCAGATTCTAAGGAAAGAGAGAAACTACTCCACCTTCTCTTTAATTTAACCAAGAAACCAGACAAAGAGCAGAGAAGTACAATATTACTTGGTTTGGTTAGCTTAGCGAGAGTTCTTGGGCCAAGTAAACTGGAGGCAGAACTGTTGCCGCAGTGTTGGGAACAGCTTTCACATAAACATACGGAAAGACGATTGTTAGTTGCTCAATCAGTGGCTGTTCTTTCACCTTACACTCCTTCGCCTCTTAGAAACTCATTACTGTTGTCAATGTTGTTGCAGTTGTTGGGTTCTGGTGGTGAAAAGGAATCTATCGTTAGAGAAGCTGCAATGTCTAGTCTTTCGCTCCTTATATCTTATTTAGACGATGTAGAAAAAGTCCCTCCACTAGTAGACACTTTAATTTTGTGCCTGCAGAGAATGGACAGAATAGATGAATCGAAAATAAAAAAGGAATCAAGTGTGATTTTATTCTTAAGTACCTTCTCTTATTGGACAGTTAAAGCTGGTTGTTTTACTCAGCTTGTTAGTCCATTGGTTGAACATATTAAATTGATTAGTTACGAGATAAGCGTAGAAGTCAAAGAAGGTAATAAAAGAAATAAAATTGAACAGCTTACATCCAATTTAAATAGTCTTGTTAAAGGTTTAAGTGCTGCAATGCCTTATCTTTTCTTATATTTATTTGAAGCTCTTAAACAAGTTGATGAAAGTAGTAGTAGTAGTAGTAGCAGTAGGGAGAATACAGCCCATATTTCTTCCCCTAATATACTTACGTTTATTGATGAACTGGGCGTACTGTTTGGAAGTAGGGAAAAAGCAGAAAAAAATTTGTACCTCCTCCACAGTTTTGTTGCCAAGAATAAAATTGAAGAATGGAAAGAACTAAATTATATTTGTTCTACAGTGTTGCCAATTATTTTGGAATCCCTTACCCTTATTAGTGTTACAATGAAAAACGTTATAGTGTCTTTTATATCCCTCATTTCAAGGCTGTGTTCTTGCTTAGGTCCACAGGCTAAGCAGGAAATTATTTGTCCAGCTTTCCTGGATATTCTTCAAGTTAATGAAGGCGATATTGAAAGTGTTAGGTCAGGAAATTCTAATATTACAAAAGCACCTTTAGTAGTTTATGTTGTGGGAATTTTAAGTGAAAATAAATTAAAGGACGAGGCTCTTGAAGATCTTCAGCAGTTCTTGTCACGTCATATTTCTATACTGGCTTTGAGCAGGGGTTCGATGCAGTCTCTACAACTTTCCGTTTTAATACTTGTGGAAAGACATCAGTGTAACGAGGAAATATTAGGTTCTCTTTGGTCCTGTTTAGTTCATCAGTCGTCCTTAGTTCGAGCAGCAACTGCTCCTATATGGATTCTTTTAGTTGGGCATATTAAAGAATCGGAGTTATCTGCAAGAGTTATTCCTGCCTTAGTTACTTTAGCAACCGATCCAGATGTTACTGTCAAATCATCTGTTGTAATGCCACTTACTTTTATTGTGGCAAATACTACAAGTAAAGAGGTAAGTCCATATAATTTAACTCGTTTTATTAATTAACCAAATAAAAGTCTTGTTTAAAAATTATTTAATGAAGCTTTTTGATGTTATAATATCTTTTAATACTTATTTGTTTTACTGTTTATCTATAAACAATAAGCTGGTGTCCCTGTTTATACATAATTAGGTAATAGTTAACCATCTGTTAGGTACTGTTCTATAATAATAACAGTGATGAATAATTTTTAAGTATTATTTTATTTCTCCTTTTTTTCATTCATAAAAATCTATTCAAAAAAATTTCCTCTTTGTTACATTTAATCATTAAGTTGTCATATATTATTATTATTATTTGTTTTTGTATTGGTTACTTAAAACTCATTTTCTTTATTCACTCTCATCCTTTCCTTTTATTGCCAACCATCTATGTATGCTTAAGTAACGAAAACGCTCCAACTTCTTTATTTTTCTTCATCTAACAGGTGAACTATTTTTGACAAAGTAAGAGTCAATTTTAAAAATCAATAATCCTTGCTTTTATTATTTTAACTTCTTCGAAACCTAAATTTTATGCGCAATGAACAAATTGGTGTGAAGTTTCAGTGAAAGGGGGCCATGACCTCTTTACTTGAGAATATCGTTAGTAAGCTTGTTATGATTTTGTATTTACTAAACATTTCTTGTGAGGGAGAGGATCAGTTGGGCATCTGGGGAAGCTATGTCCTCCCCCGACTTAAGCCTATGGTAACAGCTAGGTGATACACATCCAAACCCCTTAAGTGCGCTATCCCGCCATCTACTCTGTTACTCTATCACAACCTTTGCAATTTTATATTTATTTTCCCATTGACCTTACTGTTTTTATTTTACATATTTAACAACAACAACAATATATAAATGCACATTCATTGTTCTTCTCTCGATTCAGTCCAGGCACACTTCTCCATTGTTTAGGAACTTCCAATCTAGTATCGCCACCTCTTAGTGTGGCAATGAGATAGTCGATGAAAATTATATTAAGTTATTATTTATTATTATTATTATTATGTATTTATTAATTATATTATTATATTATTATTATTATTATTATTATTATGTATTATTATTTCACCTTTGCAGCTGAAAGAAAAAGTTATTCTTCAATTGGAGTCTGTTTGCGAAGAGGCTCAAGTGTTAGAACAGCCTGCGTTGCAGGTTGCTATTGCTCAAACATGTACTTCATTAGGGCCTAATATTCCAGTGCAACTTCTTCATAACTGTGAGTAGACTTTACACATTATTATTATCAAAAAATTACTCGTCACCCCATCAGCACTTTTTAGCTAGCTATATTAATGTTTATTTGTTATTTTTTAATTGTGCAAACTCTTACTTTTCCTTTTAGGCTGATAAAATCTTATTTGATTGATTATTTATTATATACGGTATTATTATTAAGTGCTAAAAAGAATGTTAAGAGTGAGTGGTGGAAGGAAGAGGTGGTTAAAAATTTTAAATAGTTGATAAGAATTAATTTGAATGTACTAAAAGCAATGATGAGGTCTCAAAAGAAATTTTTTTGGAATTGTATAAGGAGGATAAAAGAATACTAAAAGATGCATACGTAAGAGGGAAAAAATAGGTAAATAAACAGTTTGGAAGGAGGATGAATGGGGACTTGAAAGGGAATAGGAAGCTCTTATTGGAAGGAAGCCGCGAAAGGGTCAAGAATAAGGGGAATCTGCTTCGACTAATGAATATGGGATGGTGCTTTCGTAAACCGAGGAATGTGCGAGGAGAGTTTTGAAGGAATACTTCGAAAATCAGCATAATATTGGCAGTACTGAAAAGGTGATAGTGAAGTGAGTGGCTACAATTTGTGGCAAGAGTAAATATATATTTTGGGGATGAGGCCATTAGTAAGGGGAGGTAATTTGTAGAGTGAGAGTGAAGAATGGTAAATTGCAGGTATAGATGAAATCAAGAACGGAGGCGAAGATGGTGATTGAGTGGATTTGGAAAGTGTGTAAAAAGCGTTTATGAAAGGGTATAGTTCGAGGGATTGGAAGAGAGCAGTATAGTACGCTTATATAAGGTAACTGTAGGAAATTATAGGGAATATAGTTTATTGAGTGTTGTAGGGAAGATAAATATGCTGTTATTTTGGTAGAAATAGTGCGTCGAGTGACTGAGGGGCTGATTGGTGAGAACAAGGTGCGTTAGAAGTGGTAGAGGATGTGTGGATCAAATTTTTTACGTTGAAACAAAAATGATTGAGAAAATGAGAGGGTAAAAGAATAAATTGTAATTTAGGTTTAATGAATTGCCAACAAACAGGCGGATTAATAGGGAAGCTCTACGGCAGGTGTTAGTGGTAAGGCTTCTGAACGGAATCAAAAGTATGTATGACGATAGTGAAGCGTGTATACAGAATAAATGGAGTTGAAAATGATTGTTTTTATTAATAGCGGTGTGAGGCAGGGATGTGTTACAACAACATGGTTATTCAATCTGCATATGGATGGGGTTTAAATGAAAGAATTAGAGGTGGGGTGCTAGGGGATGGTTAGAATGATGATGAATGGAAAAGAGTGGAGGGTTTTCTTACCTATATATACGGATGATTTGGTTTTGTGGTGGCGAATCTAGAAGAGAGTTTGAGAGGATTGCCTTGAAGGGATTTGGCAGGGTGTGTAAAAAGAGGGGGGTTTGAAAGTAAATGTATAATAGAGGTTATGGTTGCAAGTAAGGACAGTCCTTGGTGTGAAGTTAATTTTGGATGGTGAGCAACTGGAAGCCAGGTTGTCTGAGTTTAAATATTTAGGATATATGTTTTGATTGAAAAGGAAGGGGGTGATGCAGTGTGTACGTAGGAAAGTGGCTGTCAATTTAATATAGATGGATTTAAAAAGGGACTAAGTCTTTGATTGCCGCTAGGGTCTTTAACATGAAGGTATGTTGTTACCTTGTTATGTATAGTAGGGAAACTATGGTCCTGGAATAAGAGGTAATAGATCTAAAGTACATGTGTTTCAGATGGACAAATCTTAGGGGTGTGTTTAGGTGGGAAAAGGATTGATAAAATGAAGGAAATGAACGCATTTTGCAAAATTTGCTTTGAAGGAGTGAGAGAGAGAGAGGAGTAAATAAAGAGTCGCTATAATTAATATGTCATAGTGGAAAGGAATGAATGAATAGTCGGTTGGTTAAGCGGCATGTATAGTGCGAGTGTGTTGGAATGCGTACGCGGCTGGAGACGCGAAAGAAAAGTGGAGTTGAGTGCCGATAAACGGAAAAGCCTGGAGGAGAGGAATGTGAGTTTGGCAGAGGCGAGAGAAAGGTGCATCAATAGGAAGTGAATCGCGGGGTTTTGTTAGGAGGTATGGTTATGGCCCACCTGGGCCAAAAGATGAACGCCTACATTAACGAGATGCCGTAGTGAGGGTCTGTCGCGGTCCCGTGAAGCTCAAGGGTGGATTTTTCTGACTGCGACGAGTTCTCACTAAAAGGTATAAAGGGGGAGGTAAGGCTGTGCTTTCCTTTCGACTTGCGTCATATTCTTCTATTGTTTCCACTGCATGTATCGCACCTTATCCTCACACTTAGGGGCATATATTATTATTATTATTATTATTATTATTATTATCATTATCCTAGTGTTCCTCCCTCTTCTTTGTCGAGTGGCACTTGAAGAAGGAGGCTCTCCACAGGATAAAGTGATGTTTGGCACTGCTCTTCTGGAGGCACTAACTTCATTAGCTTCCTCGCCTATGCCAGATCACCTAGTAGCGCATTTAATTCTTCCGCCAATCTTCAAGGTATTTATTATTATTGGTTATTATTATTATTATTTATGTATTATTATTATATTATTTGGGCTGGGTGTGGTACTAAGAATCAATTTAATAGTATTAAGGAAAAAATTATATGCTGAGATATCCGAGATGAATGTTATGACAAATAGGAGTTATAAAATATTTAAAACAAATTTTTTTTCCGTTTTATGTAAGCGAGAAGAATTGGAGGACAAATTGGAACAAAGAACAAAGTTATGTAGTAACTGAAACGTGAGAGAACAATTGTGAATCAGAAGTAGATAGGAACAGTTGCTAGAAATAAAAGTTAATTGGACATGATTGCAATGTTAAATATTATTTTTGTAAAAGTACCAGTGTCCTATTTGCATTAGGCTTTAACGACATAGTATCTACAATTCCTCCGTCCGTTTAATGCTCTCTTTATATGCACGACCTCGCCCTCGCTTCCTTGCTTGCTGAGACGTCCTTCAAACCGTCCATATCACAAAATCACTTGCAGTGGAGTGACCGGAACATAACTTCTGTTATTCTCCGTAATAAAAACTTAGTGCCACCATACTAATTTCGAAAACAGCTCAGAGAGGAATGCCCGATCTCTCCCTCCCACCTTTATGGCTCGCCATTTCAATCCAAACTGTAAGCTTCTTGGCGTTTACTTTTGGACGAAACTCACTTTCTCTCATCTTTGTCACCTAAAGACAGATTGTTGCCACCTTCTAGCCCTCAACTACGTCCAATATCACTTCAGCAACTTTGGGTGCTGCAGAAAAACCTTTACTCATTTATATATTGCGCTTTTGAGCTTACTAGACTGCGGCTGTTTCAATGTGCAACATTCGCTCTTCCTCTGTCCAGCAGCCCGAGTTCAGATGAGGGCTTCAATTAAAATGGTGCTTTTAGTTCCTCTAAGTATACAGCCTTAGGCCGGATACAAACACATTATGCATTGGTCTTGAATGGATTAAACTTAACTGCGCACTGCATTCCCATGTCGAAGTAATTCACTTACCTGTTTATTGAATCGCGAAGGGGTTTAGGTTGTGGTCTGATAACCCCCTTCAATAGAGGGATATCTAAATGTTGAAGAGAGTGAGCGTTGTCACGATAAAGTGGCGTTTCTTCCCGGAAGCTGCTTAGGATTCATCAGTGGTGCTAGCAGCCTCCTGCACCAGACGCCCAGAACTCCCCATGCACAATGCCGCGAGCACACTCCGCTCTTCCGAACCTGGAAGGACATCGGGTAGTAGCGTGTAGCTGTCAGGTGAGAATTAGATTAAGGTCACCACTCTGTACTCTTAGGTGCAGTTAGCCTGCACCTGCAGAAGCTTGAGAAGTACCGTACAGGCGGCACAGGATGACCGAACAGAGTGGCGCCCAACAGAAGAAACTTGATTTGATGGTTGTTCGATGATTTGATGGGTGTTCGGAATCACATTTGATGTGTGTTTATGGTTGCTTGCTGGTGTTCGTTGTGCCACTCCAGTGGCATTGGTCACTCTGGGTTCACCAATTTGAAGGGGTTAGGTTGTGGTTCTTGAATAACCACCTCAATAGAGGGATATTAGATGGTTGAAAGAGAGTGAGCGTTGTCACGATAAAGTGACGTTTCTTCCCGGAAGCTGCTTAGGATTCCTCATTGGTGCTAGCAGCCTCCTGCACCAGACGCCACAATCGTTTGCCACAACTATACATACTGTCAATTACTTAAAACATTCTCTTACGGAAAGTCCTTTCATATACCTACAGTGCCGTGAATTCTCTCAATCAATTTTCCTCCAGAATATTCAGCTTTGAGGTATCAAAATTTCATAAGAACCTCACCCATTCGGCCTTACTGAAGTCATCATTTTATTCCACTTGATCTCGGTACCAGTTTACAGAAACTGCTCCAAAACTGGGTGGAGGGTAGGTGCTCTAGTGTTTTTCCCAGATTGCATTCTCTTTTATGCACTCTCCTTTCATGTTTCGGTTTTTACCGCGGAAGGCATAGCCATAGTACTAGCGATTTCAAGACTTTTGAATCCTCCCCAGAAATCCTACGTCGTATATTAAGATTCTAACAGCGTGTTTCAAACAAAAGTGTTCAAAAAAAAAAAAATTTGAAACAAAATTTAAAACTGATTGCGGTAGTTCTTATAGTGAAGGTCCTTTGTTCGTTCCCTAGAGATTTTGAATAAATAATTAAATCTTTTTTTCAAGCAACATATTTATGAATAATTTATGGTCATTAATTTTATTAAATCTTACCTATTTTCTTCCACATTTCTGTCACAGGGCTGCTGAGCCGGAGCCAAATTTTTTTTCAGTTTGGAGCTCGAGTTGAAATTTTTTTGGGGTCGCAGAAAATGTTTTTATTATAAAATAAAATGGTTTGGGACCAGGAACCGGCAGGCAAAAGATTTACGCGTTCGCGGCCCTAGTTTCTGTGTAATTTTTTTTTTCTAATACAATCATTTGAAAACTTATGGACTAATTATAATGTAATTATTTATTTTATTTTTTTTTTTTTTGTAATTTTCTCCATTCATTACATTAAAGATATTTTATTTTGACTTCAGAAGTCCAACACAGACTTTATTTCTTAAATCGAAAAATAAGTTTGTAACTAGATATATAAAAGATAAAATTTAATTATTTTGGTGCAGCTCCTTATAATATTCTAGACTTTGATCCAGACTATGGTTGACCAACGACCGGTATTTTTCTCACCGCATCATACCGCACTTAAATGAGTGCACCACACATCGCACAGCAGCGGTGCGGTGCGTCGCGTCGGTCAATCCTACTCCAGCTCCTCCAAATTTCTCTTTCAACTTTTCTTTTCTCTGACCATTGGTTCCGCTACACATAATATTAAACGTTCTTATTTTCAGTTACAAAAGACGCTGGGAGTCATGTCCTTCGATTATATGGAGACTATCACAGCATTGACCAAAGAGTATACTCTGAGGGCACAATCTTCATCATCAGATAGGTAATTATGAAGTGGCTATTAAAGTATTTGAAATTAGCATATAGGCCTATAATGATCAAAAACTTTTGTTAAGAAGATTATAGTGTTAATTGTTGGGTAGTTTGTAATAAAAGTAAGGCAATTTTGGTTTGTTACATTTCTTTCTTTATTTAATAGAATGAAATCAAGTCTGAGTAGTGGTGGTCTGAGCAGCATCGGAAGTAGCTTAAGTAGCAGTATGGGAGTGATGGGAGCAGGTCTTCCCATTGGAAGTGGTGTAGAGGATGTAAAGAATAAAATGAGCAAAATGTTTTCCTCTACTGGCAGATCTGTGAGCAGTAGTCTTCAAGGTAAGGGACCATCCATCAATCTTCCGACACTGTTCAAGAAAAAGTAGAGGTTACCTTCGGCTGTGAGAGTAAGGGAATAGGTCTTCTAAAAACTTTTTCAAGTTCAACCATTATTGTCCTTCAAGTTTTTTTGCTTAAAAGTTACTTAAGACCGTGAACAAGTCTTTCTAATGACATATACCGTTGCTCATTGTTGAATATTATTTAGAGATATAAAGCTTTCTTATATATCCTAAAGTACTTTGGCGTATTTTTGCCGATTTTCCATTTTGAAGAATAACTACCCAGTCAATTTAAACAAATAATTGAAGAAAATGACGTAGTGCTTTCTATGCAATGTTTTTGCTATATTCGAATTTCAAAACATTATCTTAGTATCTACGTAGAGCGAAATAATGTGAACAAATTAATAATTCTTACGTCCTGTTATATATATTATTATAGTATATAATATATACTTTATTTCTTTAATATATTATATATATATATATATATATATAATATATATATATATATATATAATATATATATATATAATATACTATATATATAATATATATATATATATATATATACAGTTTGTGATAGAGGGTTATCATTGTATAAGGGATTGAAATGTATATTTTTTTTTAAAATCCAAAATATATTATACCGTATATATAATATATACCATATATATATATATATATATATATTTATAATATATATTATATATATATTATATATATATATATATATATATATATATATATATATATTATATATAATAAATATGTATGTGTGTGTGTGTCGTGGCGTAGGAGATTGACTCGCCGACTCTCATGCGAGAAGACGCTGGCTCAGTCCTCCGCGTAGCGTTTGAGTTTTTATCTTCCTGGGGCAAGAATTAAAACTCGGCTGCGATAGCATGTTTGTGGGCCGACAGGCATGGGATAGCCGGTCTTAAAGTTCGATTTTCCTGTAGTCCCCCGTGTTACCCTCTGAGAAGGGGATAAATCACTTTAAAAGGGATATATGATAGTATATATATATATATATATATATATTCTCTATATATATAAAATTTTGTATTATCTATATATATATATATTTATATTATATATATATATATATATATATATATATATATATATATATAATATATATATATATATATATATATATATATATAATATTAAATTCTCTATGAATTTAGAAATTTTGTCGTTATCGTAAAGCGGCGATTTGAACATCTTTTGCGTTCACAATTCCGACAGACTTTTGACTCTCAAGCAAGTTCTGGCTATGAGGGGAATAAATGGATACGGACGCTTTCCCAAAACAATTTATTGAAATACATCTTGGTAATACATCGTTCTGAAAACATACATGAAACAATACTGTAATATACAATTCTATATCTACAAAACCAACAAAAGAATATATTTTACATAAAAATAATCATTTTACTCTATTTACAAGAAAAATGTACTAATATTTGACACAATAAAAAGTGATAAATACCTTATTTATTGCCTCGTATTAGCCTTCACTGACTTGATTGTCCTTTATTTGTTATACTACATGACAAAGTTAGCTCTAAATTTACTTTATTTCTCTCTAAAAAACGTATGACTTCCTTCTATAAATACTTTGCTGCAAGTGGCGAAAGATCACTCCCTTTCACGCATGCGCAGTTTGTTGCATTCTTAAAGGATGCAACATCATTTAACTTTTTTTTTTAAATTAAACTATTAAATGAAACTATACATTTAAAAAAAAAAATTAATAACACATGTGAATACTTTATATAATTTAATTATTAAAATTTTTAGAGAAGGAACTGACTACAAACTATCTTAGGATTGGTATCTAAGGACCGACTACCCCTCGTACAAACGCAGTTGACGAGGAACCCTTCCCCGCAACAGGCCTTCGAGGTTCCCATCCGATTACTTGCTACTACCACCAAGATCTGCACCGGAGGCGGCTCCTCTCCGGCTCACGTCATTGCTTCGGCGCCACCCCCGCGCCCTCCTACTCGTCGAGGCTTCGAGACCCTATCCGCCCATACATATCCGGGGCGGTCCCCTCCAATGAAGGAGAAGGAAGAGCCGTTTCTACCTCGACGTCGAGTATCGGGGACCGGCTTTAGCGCCATCCATTTTCAGGGCTAGTCGTTTCAGTAGGTGAGTTGCTACACACACCTTGGCATCCGAGTGTATAACAACTCACCTACCGAAACGACTAGCAGGATGCCGACTTAAATCATCCGTATTTTTGTTTCATAGTTTAGGAGACCTTTTCCACAATTCTTTTGCCAGTAGAAGTGCCAGTCTGAGAATTGGCCATATTCATAATCTCTGTATTAAGAATGAGACTTTTTCTCAAAGGGTATCTTGATTTCCCAGAATATTTGAAGGGAGTATTGTGTATTGGCTTCAAAGTATTTTATCTTCCTATTCGAGAACGATTGTGGACATCCCCGGCGATTGTAGGGCTACTTTTTGCTATTGTCACTGTTGTGGGACTTTTTGAAAAGTCTTCTTGGGCTGTACTTTTCACGTTTATATTTATTAGTAATAGGCAAGAAGAGATTCTTAATATCATCCAGTACAGGAACGTAGTCTGCAGACGATCTTCTCCCCAAAGGAATAATCTTTATTTATTATATCTTCCGACCAGTAGACTCTTTTTTTCCCCAGTAAGTTTTCAAATATTTTCTGTATTTTTTTATTCTGTGAATAAATGGATACGGACGCTTTCCTAAAACAATTTATTGAAATACATCTTGGTAATACATCGTTCTGAAAACATACATGAAACAATACTGTAATATACAATTCTATATCTACAAAACCAACAAAAGAATATATTTTACATAAAACTAATCATTTTTTCCAATATTACAAGAGAAAAAAATACAGATATCGAAAAAGGGTTAAAAAGTGATCAAATCCTGAAATTTATTGCCTCGTATTAGCCTTCACTGACTTGATTGGCCTTTATTTGTTATACTACATGACAAAGTTAGCTAAAAATTTACTTTATTTCTCTCTAAAAAAACGTATGACTTCCTTCTATAAATACTTTGCTGCAAGTGGCGAAAGATCACTCCCTTTCACGCATGCGCAATTTGTTGCATTCTTAAAGGATGCAACATATTTAACATAATTATATAATATAATTATATATTATATCATATATATATATATATATATATTATATAGTTATATATAAATATATAATTATATATATATATATATATATTATATATATATATATATATAATATATTATATATATATTTTAAAGGAGGGGTTTGAAAGTAAATTGTAGATAAGAGTAAGTTATGGTTGTGAGTGAGGACAGTCCTCAGTGTGAAGTTTATGTTGAATGGTGAGCAGCTGGAACAGTGTTTGGAGTTTAAGTATTTAGGGTATATGTTGGATAAGAAGGGAACGGATGAATGCAGAGTGGTAGTAGGAAAGTTGTGAATGGGCAGGAAGGGGGCTGGTGCAATTCAATCGTTGGTGAATGTAAAGGGAACTAAGTCTTGAGTGCGCTAAGGGTCTTTAACATGAGAGTATGTTTGTTACCTGTGTTATTTGTATAGTAGTGAGGGGCGTGTGGTGGTAATGAGAAGAAATGATAAAATGAGGAGTGAACGTATGAGAGTTGTGTGTGTGGAAGAAAGGGTAAACGAGAGTAAATGAAAGTATGTTTGAGATGGTTTGGTCATGTGGACAGTGGAAAGGATGAATCGTTGGTTAAGCGGATGTATGTGGCGAGTGTGTTGGGAACGACCGGCTGGGAGACGAAGAAAAGTGGAATTGAGTCAGTAAACGAATGTCTGAAGGGAAAAAGTGTGAGTTTGGCGAGAATAAAGGTGCATAATAGGAGAGAATGGCGGGGTTTTGTGAGGGGGTATGGTTGGGCCACCCTGGGCACGGATGACCCTTACACTGACCGATTTTACCATAGCTGAGGGTCCTCGCGGTCTCGTGAAATGCTGTAGGGCGGATTTTTTTGACTGCGATTTCTTACTAATTAATGGTACAGAAGGGGGGGTAAGGCTGGGCTTTTCTTTTCGACTTATGCTAAAATTCAGCTGCTTTTCTTTTCCGATGCATGTTACGCACCTTACCCCCCAAGTCTTGGGGAAAAATAAAATTGAAGAAAATATATATATATAACTTATATAGTTATATATATATATATATATATATATATATATATATATATATATATATATATATATATATATATACTATATATATATTATAATATATATATATATATATATATATATATATTATATTATATATAATATATATATATTATTATATACTATATAAATTTTATTGTGCAATGTTAATATTTAAATTATATATATATATATATATATATTATTTATATATATCTATATATATATATATATATATATTATATTATATATATATATATATAATATATATATATATATATATTATATTATATATATATATAAACCCTTTAATATGAAACCAATTTTACAATATCCATACCAAGGATGGTAAAATTACTTTTCCTATAAAGGAACGGATAATATAAATAAATATTAATAACATGAAGTATTATAAACAACACAGTTGAAACAAAAAAATTATAGGCCTTTAATTATATTATAATATTATATACTATTATATATATATATATATATATATATATATATATATATATATATTATATATTATTATATATATATATATATATATATTATATATATATATTATAATATATATATATATATATATACTATATATATATATATTATATATATATATATATATATTAGTGATCGGGACGATTAATCGTCAACGTCATCGTCATCGGCCAAAATTTCATAATCGTCTCAATCGTCATCGCCATCGTCATCGGCAATTTTTGCCGATTATTTTTGCCGATTAATTGAACAAATTTAAGAATTTTGGATAATATTAAAACTAAATAATATATCTATATATATTATATATATATATATAATATTATATATATATAGTATATATATATTATATACTATATATATATATATATTATTATATATATATATATATATATATATATATATCTATATATATATATATATATATATATATTATAATATATACGCCATTTTGATTAATGGTAATGTATGTCCATTCCAGTGCCTATGGTTTTCGTCCTTTCAGTTCTGCGTTCATATCCACACTCTCCTCCAGAACAAATCTTAGAGACACCATCCATTTATCACATATTAATTATACACATACTTATATCCAGCACCCTCTTCTAGACAACATTCTTACTATCCCTTATATCCGTATGTGTGGGGTTGAGAAAAAATTGCGACTCGTAATGTCCCTGCGTGTCCATAGAAGGCAACTAAAGTGATGGTGGTAGATAGGTTGGCTGCCCACTACCACTTATTTTTGCAGGAATGCTAATGCATGGCTCAGAGAAGGTGGTGATCGCCGTAGCGGCGTTCTAATCTTAGGCGAAAATGTATGAATCGTAATGGTACATGGAATGTCAGAGGATTAAATGTTGAGGAGAAGAGGAGAGAGGGAGAGAATATATTTTGAAAGGGCAAATTTGATTTGCTAGCTTGTGACTGATAAAGATTGAAAGGAAACGGTGAAAATGAGTGGCTGTGGTGTGAATGTGTTTGTGTTGGTGTTGGTGTTGGTGTGAAGGGGGATAGAAAGATTTTGCAATTCTGATGAGTGAATTGTGGTAGAGAGCTTTGGTAGATTTTGTGAGTGTGAGTGCTAGAATTTCCTAACAAGTTAATTTAAGTTTGAATAGTAAAGTATGTGTTGGTTGCGACCATATGGTCCTCTGAGGGTAAATGTTGAAGAGTGCGATTTTCTGGGATAATTCTGAATGATGTTTTGGATGGGTGAGTAGGGGATTTAGTTCATTTGTCACTATCTGCCCACCTAAGGATTTTTTTTTCACAGTTGTCCCCACCACTCAACAGTCAGAGCCAATATTCAAGGAGGGGGGTGTAGTACGCTCAAAGTTTACTCTCTAGCGCAAATTACGCAGATGAGCAACAGACGCAACTTTCAAAGTGAGGGAGATTAATACAGTAGGACATACAGAAGATTGGAAGAGAATTCCACAGAACGAGGTGGCGGGAAATGAAGGAAGCACCACAGCAACTAGCCTGGAAATTACCAATATCAACAAAGATACACGCAATCTTTGTGCCTACAGGGGTCGTAAAGGTGGCTGGTTACGCAAAATGATAAGTTCCCTCGAGCACTTGCCCCTGGGGTGCCTATAGAATAGAGATAACAGTTTATAAACAGAACAGTTTAATAAGCCTTTTGGCCTTTGACTCGACCCTATCCAAAAGCCGGTGAACCAGAGCCTCCTCCCCCAGATATGAGAGCAGCACTCCATCAAGGGCGGATGAGACCCTTGTTATAGCTGGAGCAACTGAGAAGAGGGAAAAAAGTCTCGCAGTCTAAACAGAGCTCAGTTCTTTGAGGCCGCCTAGCAACCGTTGTTGATGTGAGGTTTCCAAAGACATTTTTTTTGTTTATGTAAGGCCAAGGATGTTTATATTGTAACAGGAGAGACGAGAGAACCGGTGAAAGAGATAGGAAATTTAGAATGCGTTTTAGAGAAAGGAGATTTGCAGAAGTTGGGTTTTAAAGAATTGAATTTCACAAATGTTGAGAGACCATTCGGAAACTTCTATCCAGATCAGGGAGAAATAGAAATCGAAAAGATTAAGACGAGAGCAATTCTAGAAGTAAAGAGGGAGCAGATTGATATGAGTTGAAGAATCAGGGTCGAGTCATCGATATGAGTTGAATAGGTT
The DNA here is from genome assembly GCA_015478945.1 of Trachelipus rathkii. Lineage (NCBI taxonomy): Eukaryota > Metazoa > Arthropoda > Malacostraca > Isopoda > Trachelipodidae > Trachelipus > Trachelipus rathkii. The sequence continues at coordinate 40,169 of JABUQX010066157.1, forward strand.
AGAGGTTGCTGGTAGAGCATGATCATTATGAACATTAGGAATAACGTAAGCGATAATGAAGGCAGAACCTGAGGAAACCACTATTGACAGAAAAGAAGAAATCGCCCCATCAAAACAGGCGACATTGAGCGATTTGAAAGAAAGCCTAGACATAATTAAGCAAAGAGAAAGAGGAAACCCAAAGGAGGAGAGCTTGGGAGAGCAGTGACGCGTGGCCATACTCGGTCAAATGCTTTGGATATGTCCAAGCGCCACCACCGCAAGTCTCCCCGTAAGTTCCTAAGAGCGAAAAACCATAATCGGTTAGATAGGAAAGTACATCACCAGTAGACCCCTCGAGCGCGGAAAGCCGTACTGGCTATCGGAAAGAAAGGAATGGAGCTTCCAGATAATCTAAGAGTGGGAGAGTTGAGAAAGGGTTTTCAAAGTTTTTAGATATCAATCAAGTGAGAGCTATAGCGCGATAGTTAGAAGGATGCAGAGCGCTTCCTTTTTTTTGGAATAGGTTGGACATTTGCGAGCTTCCAACACTGAGGTAAAGTGCTAGTATTGAGCCATAGGGAGTTAGTTTCGACCCGAGGGGCGGGCGATAGCAGGAAGCACATCCCTCCCAAACTTGGTGAGGAATGCCATCTGGCGCCACCCGTCTTCTTTCCTCTCATAGATTCTCAGGGGCCTATGCCACCGACAATTCTGTAATCACAGGCAAAGACATGGAACACCTGAGAGGAGAAGAAGGAGCGAGGAAGCGAAATGCAGAATCGTCCTAGGTTGAGTTAGTGGAAAATATGAAAGGCCGCAAGAGAATGGCCTTTGCAGTCCGGGAATTCAACAACAAAACCATCATGAGGACGGAGATTTACAGAAGTTCGCTAGAGATGTTTTTGGCAAGAGGCAGAAAGATTTGTCAGTAGAGAACCAAGGAGGTTAGCGCTCCTTTCGTTTGATGAAAGGCCCGCTTTGCTCGTCGAAGAGGATTATTCCCTGCAACGATTTCTAGCTGAATGGAAAATTGGCGAGAGTGATTGGAGAAGGAGAATTTTTTCCACACCCGATACGCACTGTCTCTAGCCTGAACTGAATAGAAAACAAGCAGATCGAACCATGGTTATGAGGAGAGAAAGATTTAGTTGAAGAAGGAATGAACATGCTAGTCCCATCAACGATTACAGCTCCCTCCTTATTTTTTAAGTATTTATACATCCACCATTATTCCTAACTGAGGTGGCCAATTTGCTATCATCTGCAACTTGGAAACTTACATTTAAAGTCCCTGGTATAAATATTTTATACAATATATAAAGGACAGCCACTGACCCTAAGAATCGTTACGGACCTCTTTCCATTACATAACTACTTTTCTATTCCATTATTATTATTAATTCATTATTATTATTATTAATTATTATTTTATTATTCATTATTATTATTATTTTCATTATTATTATTATTATTATTATTATCTATTAAGAGACTTAAAGAATCAAAATTTTTGATCGCTTAAATAATTTCCGGAGGGTTGACCCCTGATTACAGAAAAATGTACTTTGTATAAATATATAATATATATATATATTATATTATATATATATATATAGTATATATATATTATATAATATCTATATTATATATATATATATATATATATATATAATTTATTATATATATATATTTATTTATTATATAAGAGAGAGAGAGAGAGAGAGAGAAAAAAAAAATTAATAATTTTTTTTTCAAATAATCGTCATCGTCATCGTCATCGTCATCGTCAAATTTACTATAATGCCATCGTCATCGTCATCGGCAAAAATTCCATAAAGTCCCTCACTATATATATATATTAAACATAAAGGCTTGTTTTTTTATTTATTATTATTCGGTGTGGCTTTATAATACTTTAGAAATTACTGTCATTATGTTTGGCTTTCGCTAGTTAATAGAATGAAATGAAAAAATCATTATTTTCAAAGAATATGTTTGTAATTTGTTTTTTTTATATATAACTCGATTTTAAAAATTTATTATTTTTTTGTTTTTGTTTTTAGGAACTGTTTACAAATCTATTTTAATGAATATTTTAAGCATGGAAGGATAAGATGTTTTTCTTTTTTTCGCTTGTTTATTTAAATTTGTATGAATTATCTAGATAAAATATTTTTAGCTACAGGATTTTTTTTTTTTTTTTTTTTTTTTGTATGGCAACCCAGTAAGTCTGGAGACTCGGAAAATAACAAATGATTATTATAATAATATATATTATATATATATATATATTATATATATATATATATTATATATACTATATATATATATATATATATATAATATATAT
>JABUQX010066158.1:0-12500 GCA_015478945.1 Trachelipus rathkii
GAATGGTAAATCTGTTGCAATGTGCAAATTAAAGATGAATAATACTTAAGTGTTAAACGATCAATAGACGAAGAAGAGATGGTGATTTAATGATTGTGAATTTTGGAACTAAGTTGTGTTACAAAAGTTGAGTTTATGGAGGGTTAATAAATGTTCCAGTATAGGTAGATTGTTGAGTAAGAAGCAGTATAATAGTTTAAGTATATATATATATATATCACTTTATATATATATAAGTGGTAAGTTAGTGTATATTAAACATAACTGTTAAGGAATTTTAACTATTAAGGGGAATTAGTTTATTGAGTGTTGTAAGGAATATTTATGCTGGTATGTTATGGGCTAGGATAATATTTTAATTATTTATGAAGAAGTGCGCGCCGAGATGATCATTGAGGACTGTTATTATATGGTTGTATTGAAACTAAAGGTGTCGTTATAGTAAGTAGGTAGATTAGGTCGTGTTAGGATCAATAATTTTATTACTTAATTGAAACACATTTCTTGTCTATATTTCTTGTTATGAATAAAATTACTGAAGAGATCTGCTTTATTTTGAAAATCATAGATTTGTAATAGAGTGTATCATAAGGATTAATATCGTAAGCTTTATATGGCGATACCTCTTTTCTCTTCACTATATTTTGAGTTATTATATAATAATAGAGTATCACTTCTTAAATTGGATTATCAAAATTTTTATAGTCAATGACCAATAGATGAAAAGGCGTTGAATGTAAAGAATAAAATGGCGTCGTAAAGCGTATATGGTTTAATAATATAATTAATAGGCATGTTGAATATGTTAGTATTCATGAGGTAATGTGCTATGTCTCTTGGTTTTCAATTAGTATATGGATGTGGTCCATCAAAGAGAATTAGTTAAGTATTGAAGTGTTAAGTAGTATGATATAGATAATATATATATAACATAAGAATGAAATGGATACATGAAATGGAAGAAGAGTATATAGGGTGTACCCTATATTATATAAAACTATATATTTGGATAAGTGTAACATAAATATTGAACGGAAAAGTATAAAAAGATCTGTTGTTAAGATATATATGATAGTTTGGCTTTTGGGTAGTGAGCTTAATTGTTATGTGCGTGGTGACCTCTACTAATAGAAGCTTATTAAAAACAATGTTAATGAGTATGGGATGTATAGAATATATACGTAGATATAAGAGAGATTATGGTTAAAAAAGATAGGATTAGAAAAGATATTTAAAATAGTTGCATAGTAAATAAAGTGGTGATATAAATGAAGTAAAAGGGTTGTGATGTTGAGTATACTAGATTCTCCTTATCAAGAAATAGAATATGGAGGATTTGGTTTTGGTCGATATTTCGCAGGAAATGAACCTCTATATGTCTGATATATTAGTTGTTTGTAGATTACCAATATTCTATCTCAGTATTATATAAGTTAATTAGTAAATTTCTAGAGAAATTAATATTTATCTAGATGTAGTAGGTTAAAGTTTAGTGAATAGGAGCAGAGAAGGTAGTGTATTGGTGCAATTAATTAGATTATTAGATATTGTTAATTATAATAGGGACTTAAAGTCTTGAATGCTCTAGGTTTCGTTTACTATGTAGTTAGAATTTATTAGTTTACCTGTTAGTTATAATTATAATATTATTAGTTAGTATTATCAATTAAAGGTCGGATATATTATATAATTTGATAAGTTATATTTAGATCTTATAATGATAAGGCATAATGTGTTCAAGATGGATACAATCTTTAAGGATATAGGAGGGTGTTTATTTATGGCAGATAATAGAATTGAATTAAAATTGAGGTAATGGTAATATACGTAATTAGAGTAGTTAGTAGTATGGTAGATATTAAAAGTTTAAAGGTATTTAAAATATTATGAGTATGAAATAGATGAAATAAGTAACGTGAGATATTATAGGTTAATTGGTCTATGATGCGAAATTGGATATTAAAATGTAATAACTATATTTAGGTTGGTTAAGTCAGAATGATATATTTTATATGTGGTTATGAGTGTTAGATGGGAATTTACGATTACCTAGAGTACTGGTAGTATTATATAGGTTCTTGATCAAATATTATATATAGGAAATACCCAATAATATTATTAAGTAGAATAAGGAGAGTGTTGCAAGAATTCGAAAGATAGAAAGATTGAAAATAGGATATATATTATTATAATTGATGAATTATAGGCGTTGGTTTTGTGAGGGGTAATTGAGATTTGTATAGGCCCATCACTTACTAGTGTGCCAGGGAAAAGAACTACCACATTGAGCGTAGATGAACACAAGTCAGTGAGAAATTGGTACTTAAGGTTTCGCTTGATCTACAACGTGAGACTATAAAGTACTAGGTATAAATATATTATATGAACTGATAGAACGAAATAAGTATGTTACAATACTGGATTGATCTGAGATCTAAGCAACAGCTCCTTATTTGATAGAGCTTTAGATCATGGATCGAATTTTACCTTGGAACATTTTGTCCATATATTTATTATTTTACTATAATCGCTTTTTCTGAGCTATCCTAAAGAGTGCTAATGTCATAATCACCTTCCATTACTTATTACTATTGGTTACTTTTATGGCTATTGTGAATAAAAATTGGGATGTTATATTTACATAGAAATATTTTATTTAATATAGGAACACTAAAATTATGACGACAGGTTGCGTTTTAATGGGCTTAATAGAGACATTTGCACTTCAGACGACATCTTACAAACCTCCCTATCCCTTATATCCTTTCAACAAATCAATGTTAAAGAGAGGTACTCTCAAAAATTATATTATAATTATATAATATATAATAAGTATATATATTTATATATTATATAAGAAATATAATATATATTATATATATATATAATTAATATTTATAATATATATTTATATATATATAATTATTATTAATAATAATTATATATATATATTATATATATATATTATTATTATATATATATATATATCATATATATTAATATAGTTTATAATATATATATATAATATTTATAAATATATTATATATTATTAATATTATTAATATATATATATATTATCATTTATATTCGGCATATCAAATACGTCATTTTTAGCAGCGAGTGTAAGTAACCCGTAAGGTACTATTATTATTAGTATATATAATTTCGGCTCAACCTATGATACAAAAACCACTAGTTGGTAAATTTTTAGTTTTCTAATAATACTCATTCATCTAAGGCAGAGCCAATCTATTTAATGAAAACTTTTGTGTTGTCGATGGTATTGGGAATAGAGCTAATCTTTCTTCGATCAAGCTGGGGAGGGAAATAATGCTCATCTCAAATATAATCATAATTTTGATATTTTCACTCTGTTCCCCGAACATAACCTTGAAAAGCACAATAACTCTAGTTATTATGTTACTATTATTTAGTATTCTGATTAGTGTGAACCGTTAGCTTGGATAATAATATAAACGGTTATATGAGTTTATGGATGTGTGTAAAGAATTGTTTTTACAGGAGGTCGAGTTGTTAATGTGAATTAGTTTATATAAATGATTAATGAGTATCTAGAATGGTGGTGGATGAATAGGGTAGATGTTCTATACATATATATATAGTGTAAATGAATATATTTATTTAAAGTTATTAAGCTATTTTTAAATTTATCGGAGTAATATAGGGATTAGTTGATGCTAATAGTGTTATGAGAGTAGTAGTGAATTGTAAATTTACTGTTGATATATATATTGATCTTGCCAATATGAATTGAAACATCCTATACTATTAGTCGAATGGTGATGAGTATACACTCTAATTATGTGTTAAAGTGATATATTATATAAATTGATTATCAAGATTATTGATAATTTGTAATTGTATGTAGTGTATTAGTGTGGAAAATAAAGTCTAGTTCCAGTATATTATATCTAAGGGCATTTATTTTGGTGAACTACTAACATACACAATCATTCCATTAATATTAGTACTAACTGATACTTGGGGTGTGGATGCCATTGCCGGGAGGTAATAGCGTAGTTTAAGAGGGGCTAGATTGAATTAAATAGTCACTGTGTATTTAACTGATATATAATTATTTCTATTTGTTGTATTTTCACTATAATATATATATAAAATGTGTTTTATTTGTACCTTTCAATTGTTTTTTTATTGTTATAATTTGTATATTATTGACGGGTATCTCAAATATTGATATATTGTAGTGACTCGAATGATCTCAATTACCTAAGATGTTAGTTGCCTATTAAAGATAGCCGAGGGTCTATATTTTTAAATAAAAGTAAATATAAATTATTTAATGCTTAAGTATTACTCTTATTTATTTATTATATGGGATATGAAGTATTGAGTAACTGATGATTTTGGGAGCTAGTAAGTGACCTGACATTCTATTATGTAATATCTATAGTAACTGAATTAGTTATCCAGTTATTATTTATGTTTAAATAGCCTGAAAGTCTAGTATGTGTATTGTATATTTTGATTGGAGGGGTGTGAGTACGTGATATTAAGTTAGATCATCGAGGCTATTATTTTATTATATAAGGGATATTGAAGGAATAGTTTTAAAAATCTTTAAACTAACTCAGTCAAATAATATAATAAAATGGATAAATAGTGTATAGGTGGGAGAATAATTGAGTTTTTTTATCTTAAAGAAAGCAAATTTTCCATAGTATTGTTTGTTAAAATGGGTAAGTATAGTAGTGTACGTCTTAATTATAACTTTATTAAGCTCTGACTTCATTAACCTCGTGGTATGAATAATTGATAAAAAAAAGAATGTAGTTTCATGCTCATTAACTTGATATATATAGTTATCTTTTATTTGTCTATTTAATTAGAAAACTAAAAAACTTGTAGAACAATATTATTTTCAAATAGTTTTACATTACTTTGACAACACTATAAAAATTATTAGTTACTATATATATATATATTGATTTTATCTCATCAAAATATAATATATATATATATATATATTGCATGGTTGATTAATAGGGAACTAATCCTTTATACAGTACTGTATAATTGTCTTTATTTTCATGTATTGTGAATCGTATTATTATTGTCAAGTTGTAAAAGCTACAATAGATTCCCAATCCAATGACCAATCAGTATTAGATATTATAATATTGTAAAATAGTGATATTAGTTATTTAATTAATAGTGTTATTAAGTGTTATGTAGATTAGTAATGGTAATAACTAGTGTTGTTGCTTGATTTATACATTAAATTAATAGTGTTTAAGTTGATTTAGAAGTTGTAAAACAAATCTTGTATTATAGTTTTTCTTAGTTAACAACTTTTCAATTTGTTGTATTAATCTAAAGTCTAATGAACTACTTTCTGTTAGCTATAAAGGCATATAAAAATAAATAGTGGAAAATAGTAATTGATGAATATGTATATTATTAATATGTATATTTATATGTATGTATATGTAATGTATAAATCCATTCAGTTAAGTGTGAATTTGAATATTATATATGTTTCTTTTTATTATTTTATATTTATATTCTATAAAAGCGCATGATAACTCATTATAGTATGGTTAGAGAGCAAGTCACCAAACTAATCCAGTAAGTATCCTTTAGTTTTATCACAATACTCGGTACTAATGTGAGGATTATATAATATAAATATTATATTTAACTAATAATTTATATTTTTCCCATTATAATAATTAATATTATATAAATTTTATATACAGTTATATAATATAGATTATATTATATATAAATGTATTATTATATTTATTTAATGGGATTAAACTTATAATATTTTAATTTTGAAACTTAATGATGAGAATGTATGTATTATAAGTATAGGAATGAAGCATTAGCGATTTTGTGAGTTTTTTATTGATTTAATGTATGTGTTGTGTTTAATGAGTGTCTATATAAGTTTATAGTTGTGTGCGTTTGAATGTGTGTTAGTTGTGTGCGTAGTACGAATTGCGACTAATTCGTGTTAGTTATGATTTTAATAAAATAGTATTTCAATGTTCCAAGTGTTTGCAATAGTAAAAAGGATTTGAAGTTATTAAAAATTGTGCCACCTCTTGAAGATTGGGTTTTCCAAATTTTCTTTTTCTTTCGAGTTAAAAAAAAATTCTCAATATATCATTTTTTCAAAAAACTTTTCGTCGTATAAAGACTATATTATTTCTTTCCTTTATGTCGAAGGAAGGAGGAATAGGAAAGACGACGACAGGAGAAGATCGGCTAAGTATGGTATGCATTTATGGAGATATGGAGTAGGAAGGGAGGAAGAAGAAGGAGTCCGAGAGAAGAAGGGAAGAGGAGAGGAGAGAGAGAAGAGAGAGCAGAAGGAGAGGAAAGAGAGAAAGTAAAGCATGAGAAACAGCAAGTTTAAGCATGACAAGAGACAAATGGAGAATGAAGTTATGACCAAAGCCATTATTTTGGATACACTCGAGGTAATGACATAGGAACTCTAAATTACACACCACATTGTATGTGTTCCACTCTTTTATTGAAAATTTATTGAAATTTTACTATAATCATTTTCCTACACTTTGCATTTGTAGTTTTGTTTGTTTCACTATATTAAACACAACTCTTTTAGCACATTCATCTTCTAATTATTGGTCAACACACTAACATATAGTAATTTTCACTCTTGATTGATATAGTGGGAATTGTTAGGAAATTATAGCTTTTGTTATCGAATGAACTATTCTATTATTTAATTCTCTTCTCGTTATAGGAAATATAAATTTACTTGTCTGTTAAATTTTTCTTTTTCTATTCATTTCATATACTTATATTATTATTATAATATATCTATCATAGTTGAGATATTAATATTATTGGCATTTATGCACACTTAATTATATTTACCTTTTTATTTAATAATTATATCTAATTATTTTATTATTTATTATTTCGGAATTTTAAAATATAATTAAAATATTTTATACATAATTTTTATTTAAAAATTTATTAAATTATCCATGAAATGACTATTGTTTTATTCAAAATATTGTTAATATTTAAATGTTTTAATAATTATATTTAGATTCAGCACCGTTTTGAATATTAATTTGAACCTTTTCCTATATTTTTTTAAATATTTTTAGTATATTCTAAATAATTTCATTTCTATTATTTATTTGATATTACCTACATTAGTAATTAATTTATTATTATTTTTAATTACTGGATATTAGATATTAATGAGATATATTTGTTTATTTATTAAATTTTTATCTGAATGATATCTTCAGTCTTTTATAAAAATATTTATATTATTTATTATTTAGATATATATACTATTTAATTTATTTATTATTTATTTATTTTAAATTAATTAATTTATAATATAATTTTAATTTATTTATTTATTTTATTTTTTTAATTATTCATTATATTTAATATATAGCATTCTTATTATATTTATGTTACTTATTTATTTTTCACATAGCACTTATTCAATGCAACATGTCCATACAATTATATTTATATTTTTATTTTATTTAGTTATTTATACTAATGATTTTTATTATTATTTATTTTACATTTAATTGTGAGGTTAGTAAGGTACTTTCCCACTATCTTTATTTTATAATATTTCCATCATTATTCTAATTTGAGCTTTGCTGAACATATTCTGTTGGTATTTTTCTTTTTTTTTTCTTTTTTTCTTTTCTTTCTTACTTTTTCTTTTTATCTTTTTGCTCTTTTTCTTATTATCTTTTTTTCTTTTTATCACTTTAAGACCCATTTTCTCACAAGGTTAGGGGGGCTCTTTCGGGGCCCTTTGGTCAGTTGTGACTCATTCCATTTTCTTTCCACTTTCTCTTCTTCTGTTCTTGGCCTCACTTACGAATTATTCTTTTGATCCCTTTACATCGTATCTCTCTATCGTTACTTCTATACACTACTAACTTCTTTCCCCGGTCCTACTGGATTCCGGTGCATCCTCTAGCTCTCTTCTTGAGCTCTCTTCTATTCATTTCTTCTCTATCCTCTCATGGTTAAGGGTTTTTTCACTCCTTCATTCGATACTCAGCTATCGTTCCTTTCCCATTCTCGGTCGTGAACTCGTTTTCTTCCTTCTTCCCTTCCTTACTTTTTCCTCTCAGCAGTCTCTCTTCTATAACTCTTTCATCATGTTATATATATATATATGATGGTCACCTTTGCATTATACATGTATTTCTTTTTTCTCAGGATTTTCGGAGATCAATGAAAGCTCATGTTTACAAGAGTTTTAATATAAACAGAGGAAGAACAGTTGCTGGAACGAGTTCTGTTTCAACGCCTTCTTCTGGAGTTCAGGATGTAAAGTTAACACCAACTCCTACAACCTCCCCTAAAGTTGATCCAATGTCTTTGGTGCCTTGTTTGGAAATTTCTTGTTCGCCTACATCCGGATTTTCAAAAAATGATTCAAAATTTAAATTTTTATCAAATGATAAAGGACAGAATTCTGAGGCAGAAAAGGAAACTGTTTTGCCTTCGAAAACGTATCAAAATGTTCTGCTTTCAAAGGGAATATTTTCATCAAATTTGCGACTCTGTTCCTTTTCTTCTCAGCCTTCATTGCAGGACCTCGATTCATTCAAATCGAAGATGAAAAGAGATTATCATTCTTTAGAAGGAAATAATGACCTTTTAACATCCCTTTTAAATGAAAACCAAATAAAAACTGAAGGAAATGAGAAGTGCAATAAAGAAAGAATAATTAACGATTTAAATTTTAAAAACAATGCAAGAAATGAGAATGTAATTATGACGGGAGATTATCTGCAAACAAATTTCAAACATTCTTTATCTCAAAGCGATTTAAGTAATATGAAACTTTATGAGAAAACCTAAAAAAAAAAAAAAATATTCACATATCAAAGTAATTTTAAATTAATTTAGGTATTTAAAGTATTTGCCAGTTTCGCTGATGATCTCATGGTATAAACTATTATTGAGCGTTACTGAACTAAGCCTTTACATAGGAGATGCCTAAAATTTCCGCAGGTTTAATAAACTTTATAAATAAAATAGTCGGGTAAGAAAACGAAAACAACTAGAAAATTCAATTCCTAATTCATTGTCATATTATGAAATATAAATGAAAAGTATTATATAATATTTTAATATGGTGGATTTTCAGTGGTCTTTAATCATGAAAGATTTCATTACATGAATCCTCTATTCTGTACCTGGAAGCACAAATAAAGGCTTCGAATTTTTTTTTTTAAAATAAGATATCATTGTTTTTTTAAGATGCATTTGCTCGTTGGGGGTAGTTGAACTCATTTGAACTTTAGAACATAAGTTAATTAATATTATTGATACACGATTATTATCATTATTATTATTATTATTATTATTATTATTATTTTAATATAATAGTAGTATTAATTATATACTAATAAGTTATAATATATAAGTAGTAAGGACTATACAACAGTTTGGTTTTATAAGTATATAGTAGTATAAGTTACCCTGAGCTAATAAGCAATTCAATTTAATATATACATGATATAATAATAATGACTACAATATAATATATAGCTATATCAAAAGAGGAAAGTTATTATTATAATTATTTAGTATTCATATAATTTTCACCTATATAGTATATATTATATAATAATAGTATATGATGATGGAGTCAAAATAATTCTTCTACTAAAAAGTTTTATTAACATTACAAATGGGGGGGAATAATTAAGTTTATTGTTAAAACTTTGATCAATATACATATCGCGCTTATGTAAAGAATACCTAAGAGACGCATTGATCATCCTTCTTAGTTCCGTCACCTGCCCTAAGACATGCTTCAAAAGCATATGCATAGTGAATAAAATACCGATCAAAGGAACTTGCTGTTTTCATCACACTATCATACAGACCGACGATAGCTGAATGTATATAAATTCGTCTTTCCGTATGGGTCTCAGAGAAGGTTAGAATGCAAGAGCAATTAATTCGCAGTTGATATCCAAAACACTGTCGTCATCACTTTAGTTGCAGATCTCTTCTCTTTGAACTTGACAGGTTCTGAAGAGCCCCTTTGAAGCTTGAAGCCATTATTTTATTAGATTAGATACTGCACTGCGCAGTGATCCCTTGAATTGATGAATCTAGGTTTCATCTTCCTTAATAATTTACTACATGAAATCCTCTTTGTTGTAGTCAATTCCAGTCAAAAGACACTGAAGATCCAGTGTGGGCTAGTCTGATTCCCATCACACCCGTTTTTTGGTATTCCACGATACGTGAAACCGTAAGAGGCTGCTAAGACACCAGCAGCACTTTTTTGCTACCTAGCCTAATCTAGTATGTATTAGCTAAGTATGGAAACAAAGTGTGAAATTTACTTAACACTGTACGCGAGTATAATTATCAGTATTAATTCGCCGGTTCTTTTCCAGCAGTTTCTCAACTGCAATCAATTACTGCATTCGTCTCCAAAGATAGTCGATATCGTTTGTACGTCTCTCTCTCTCTCGTAATTATCGTAATCATTCAGATCTTCCCTACATTCCTAGAAATGTTTCATCAGCCTTAAAACAGTATTTCCCATAAACATGCTGCAAAGATTCAATAATTCGGAAACTAATCCAATCAATTTATGTCAGCAATGAAAGTATCCCTCCGATTTCAAAATCTTGTTTTCATGATCAATAATTACTTTATTTTATGCTTTCTGAAGAAAAAAAAAATAGTTACATCTTATTATGATTTTCATACATTTAAATAGTGAATTTTGTGTACAAGTCAATCTCTTGAGCGAAAAGAACATTGAGGCTAGAAATGCCTTGATTTGCTCATTCTCGCTGCACGCATGAGAGCCACTGTCAAACCCACTAGTGAAATTACGTAAGAAAATAAGATAAATGAGGCAGGCCTTCGCGGTTTTCGGCTGACTCAGAATGAACTCTCGCTCTCTAGCTCTCGTATGTGCTCAGTTATTGCTGTCTACTTATATTATACTATATATATAGATATAGTATATATAATATATATTAGTGTAATTATAATTTAATAATTATAACATATCATATACATAATTATAATGATAATATATACTCGATTTATACTACTACGTATCATATAATATATATATACTATCGGTATACTATATTATTATATACTATAATAATAGCTACCTATAATCAATATAATATATAATAGTTAAATATTATATATATATATTGATAGATAAATATACTATGATAGTATATATATATTATGTTATAATATACTAGATATATATATGATTATATATATAATGGTATCATATTTGATGAGTATATTATTTAAATTTCAAATAAAGTTTGTGACTATCTTTAAGTTAGCCTTCATATTTTCATACTTGACCAGTAGGTGGTATACAACGAATTACCCTGTGGTAATATAGTAAAGAAGAAGAAAATAATCATAAAAAATAACAAGGATAAAACAATAGATGAGGTAGGTGAAACTTTTGGCTTTCACATGACAACTCAAACCCCGATTTTATTTCATAGTGCTATTATGAATAATAGAAAGTAAAAATAATATCAGTTAACAACAATTAATCATAAATATAATAAATATCAATTTAGGTCTAAGTGACTTGTTTCTGCGAGAAAATTAAGGAATTTAAAAAAGGTCATTGGAATATAAAGGCTGTAAGCTTATTGTTGACATTATGAATCTAAAAATAGACTGGGAGAGCTTACGATAATCGTTTGATTGGTGAAATACCCCCGCACCCCAATTGACCATATGGAATCTTAAGTTGGGCAAGAACAATTCTCTGCACTCCCACATCCAATGGTTCCTCCCATTTGTGCCTCATTTACACTGAAAGTAATCGTGTTTTTGACTCTACACAGTAGTACCAATAAGTTTGTTCAGTAGGCATTTGGGTAACTAGGAAATTTTTGATTGTCCAAACCCCTCTATCTGAGATTTTCATGAACCCCGTTATGAATTTTCATTGACTAATAAATTTCTAGAGGGATAGTTGGCAATCTGGGGATAAGCCCATGCCACCCCCCCCCCCTTCTAGTTAGGACTATGCCTTGTTTTTATCTGCACAACGCATAAACTTTTTTTACTCAACCCACCCTTGGGTAACTTTATTAATGGTGATCAACAACATGTAGGGATCGGAAACCAAACAAAGGGGTGGGAGAACTTCCAAAGATAGACCCTCTTCCACCTTTCTTCAATCATAACTTGAAGGTCGGTGGCCTCCAATGATGGAGGGGTTTAGCGCTATGTTTTGACAACTTATTTGTACGTAGTCTATTTTTTATCATTAACTGGGAGATGTTTAAATTGCAAGATTTATACCCCTTTTCTCAGTCATTCCAATTATACAAGGGTCTCATCTCCATAGTATTGAACAATGTTCTCGTATATGGGGGGTGAACACTTAGAAATTGTTCTGTACTTCCAATTTCTTTGACCATTTATCTTTCCGGCGTAACGTTGGTGTTTTCTTTTTTCTATTG
>JABUQX010066158.1:20000-23871 GCA_015478945.1 Trachelipus rathkii
TCAAACTTTCTTCTCTATCCCATTACCTTCCTCGCTCTAATGACTCATCCAAAAATACCTATTCTTCTTGCACCATCAAACATAACCACTTCTATCACCTCTTCATTATTGTTAATTTAATCTGATTCTCGAAATGTTCTTTCCACACTCCTTCATCATCCATTTCATCAGTTACAAAAGCACCATCCCTATTAATTATTCTTCTAAGCAGATTCTCTTATTCTCATTCTTAACCTTTCGCGCTTCCTTCCATGAAGAGCTTCCTATTCCCTTGTAAGTCCCATCCATCCTCCTTCCAAACTGTATTTACCTCTTCTTTTCATCCTACGTACGCACCTTTTAGTATTCTTTTTTCCTCCTTATTACTGAAAACATCTTCTTTTGAACCTCATCATTGGCGTTTAGGACATTTAACACGCTTCTTTTTTACTTTTTAACGCTTGCATCACCTTTCATTCCACAACTGACTGTTAAATTCTTCCTTCTCTATAAAGCAATCACATACTCTTTGCAGACTACTAACCTGTTCTTCATTTGCTCCAAGATGTTGTTTTTTCAGTATCGAACTTTCACATTCAACGGATTTTTTGCGAGCGCTCTTTATATACTTAATCCATTATTACCCTTGTTCACTTAGCTTCTCATTCTTAATTCTTAAACTTCTTTCCGGTATCACCTTCCTCTCCATCCAGCCCCAACAACTAACTTTTTTAATTTTAATAGAACAGACATAATGCTGTCGTGTGGTCCCTGTGGATGCTTATAGGTGCACATCTTAATACATCCTTAACACTGATTCCCCCTTTCATAAAAAATTAACAAATCTAAACTTGAAAGTCTGGATTTGCTTATATAATATATTTTTTTATATATATATATATATAATATATAAATATATATATATATTATATATATATATATATATATATATTATACAATATGTACAATGGCTTCCTCTAAACATTAATATTTAAATATACTTTTACTTCTGTAAATATATTATATATATAATATATATATAATTATATATATTATATATATATATATAATATATATATATATTATACTATATGGCTTTGTGTAGCGAATCTGAAGAGTGTTTGAGGGGATTGGTAGAAGGGATTTGGCAGGGTGTGTAAAAGGAGGGGTTAGAGAAGTAAACGTAGATAAGAGTAGGTTATGGTTTGTGAGTGAGGACAAGTCCTCGGTATGACAGCTAGCTGGGATGGTGAGCAACTGGAACAAGGGTTCAGTTTAAATATTTAGGATTAAGTTGGATGAAAAGGAAACAAATGATGCAGTGTAGTAAAAAAGTTGTCAATGGTAGGAAGGTGGCTAGTGTAATTAAATCCTTGTGGATGGTAAAGGGACTAATGCTTGAGTGCGCTAAGGGTCTTGCATGAGGGTAATGTGTATACCTAGTGTTATGTTTAGTTAGTGAAATATGGGTCTGAAAAAGAGTATAGATCTAAAAGTATCAATGTGTTCGATGGACCATCGGTAGGGAGGTGTTAGTGTGTGAGAAGACTTGATAAATGAGGAATGAAGGTATTAGAGAATTGTGTGGTGTGAAGAAAGGAGTAAGTGAGAGAATAAATATAAGTACATTGAGATGTTTGGTCATGTGTGAAGGGTGAATGATAGCCAGTTGGTAGAAGCGGATATATAGTGATGTGTGTGTGCTGGGAATCGACTGGCTGGGAGACCGAAGAAAAAGTGGATCGAGTTAGTAAAGGAATGCATGGAGGAGAGTAATGTGAGTTTGGCAAAAGCGAGAAGAGAGGTAAATAATAATAGGAGTGAATGGCGGGGTTTTGTGAGGGAGTATGGTTGTGGCCCACCTGGGCCAAGGGATGAACACTACATCATCATCATCCACCTTTCCCCAAGACTGGGGGTAAGGTGCGTGACATGCACCGAAAACAGAAAAGTGGTAGAAGAATATGACGTAAGTCGAAAAGAAGCCCAGCTTTATCACCCCCTTTTATGCCTTTTAGTGAGAAGTTACAGTCAGAAAATCCACCTTAGAGCTTTACGGGACCGCGACGAACCCTACTAAATGGCAATCTCCTCAGTGAGGTTCATCTTGGCCCAGGGGGCCACAACCATAGCTCTCAAAAACCCGCATTAACTCCCTTATTCAACTCTTTTCTCTCGCCTCGGCAATACGTCACATTTATCTCCTTATGAACCATTTTCTTTAACTACTCATCACCACTTTTTCTTCGGTCTCCAGCCGGTCGATTCCCAGCACACTCACTACTGTACATTCGTTAACAACCGACCTTTCCGTCGCATCCTTTCACATGACCAAACCATCTCATTATTTTCATTTTATTCTCTTCATTTACCCCTTTCTTTACACCACACAACTCTCTAATACGTTAATTTCTCATTTTATCAATTCTTCTCACACACACATCACTCATTATATATATATTATAATATATATATATATATAATATATTATATATAATATATATATATAATATATATATATATTATATATATATATACTATATATACTATATAAATTTTGCATGTCTGTGAATTGTTGTCATTATTTTTTTCAAGACCCAAACAAAGTAGAGTAGCGCATATGATTAACCATTGTAAAAAAAAAAAAATAAAAAATAAGGCGAAAAAGTAAGTGTTTTTTCATGATGGCTATATAATGAAAATGTTAATAAAAATTAATTCATTTAATAAAAAATAACAGTTATATAACAGTGATGGTTGAGAGAGAATTATGGATCGTTCTCCTTTTCACTATTTTTACTTTCTAGAGAGAATGGTGGTATTCGGCAATCGAATGTGTATCCATCTGATCTTTCCATTCGAAAAGTACCCCTGAAAAAAAAATAATTTTACTTTTTTATTATTATTATCATTATTATTATTATTATTATTATTATTATTTTTTTTTGAGTTCCTGTACAGGGGCAGACACTGCTCACTGTGAAGTGGCTATACTAGTGAAACTAACACTAGGGTTTGCACCTAGACATAACGAAATGGAGCGTCAATAGAACCTGGCTACAACTGATGCAATAAATTCAGTTCATGTAAGAAGACAAAAAGCACGTCTGAACGAAAGAACAGAGATTGTGCAAGAATGGAGGAAAATCAATTTCTATATGGAATGGAGCCGATAGCAGGAAAGTATCTACAACGTGGGGATGCCAAAAGGGGACAGTCAATCAGGACATTGTGAACAGAGAAAGGAATATGGACCAGGCAAAACTTCCCTCGACATGAGATACTCATGTGAACGAATGTGAATGTGAACGATTCTGAGTGGTGTCAGTGTCACCTCCCGTTGGCGGCACAGGCAAATCAATAGAGACTAACTGTTCACGAAGGGCTCCATAGTGCGAAATTTAGCACCCCGCAGATCCCCACTCCAACAGGCCTGCCAGCAGGACCTGAAACCACTTTTGGTGGGGGGTGGGGTAGTAGTCGGTTGCGGGGAGAAGTCTCATACAGAGTTCTCGAGGGAGGTACACGTTGCTGGATTTACGGGAGGCCGCCGCCTACCCGCAATCTCTGCGTGAGAGGAAACCCAACAGAATTGCAAACCTTTTCGACGGGCATGAAGTCTGCACAAGAAACATTGAATGATGGAAACAAAGGAATTCCTATGGGACCGTTGTTGAATTGCGAGAAGCGCACTCTGAGAATCCGAAAAGATGGTGACATGGTCGGCTCCGTCAAGAATGAGAACCCTAGAAATTGCAAGAAGCCGTAAAGATAGATGAGCAGGAAGGCAGAGTATAGGACAGAGTGCGGTCAGGAAATACAACTGATGTTTCCAAACCATCGTTAGTCTTGGAGCTACCAGTAAAGACAGATTTCGAGTCTGGGTGACTCG
>JABUQX010066159.1:0-15000 GCA_015478945.1 Trachelipus rathkii
AAAAAGCATGTGGAATGGAAAATGCGTTTGGTTGGATGCAGTTCCTTTTGTCCGTGCAATGCCGCCTCATAGAGGCACTTGTGGAGGTCATGTGGTAGTGAGCGGGTTGTTAAAATTATGCTTATACTCACGCGTGTATAACTGGCTACAAGATGTGACGCGTTAACAAGAATAACCCGTGTTCGTCCACGACTCATGCTACTAGATTATATGATATATTATATTATAGTATAATATATATATATATAATATATATTATATATATATAATATAGTTATTATATATATATAATTCTTGAATACACAGTTTTAATAACCTACACAATTAACTTACCAAAACATAGATCAGGCTTTATATACAATCATAATGATGATAATTTGTACTACAAATCAATATATAATGGATGAATTTAAATTATAACTTTGCATAAGCCACGTTGTCTGCTCTCACACAAAGATGACGCTAAAAAAAGACAAGACAATCATCTTCACGCTCGAAAACTCCTGGACCCACACACGACTAATACCCAAATCAACACGATATATCACAACCTCTTGTATCATGAACGGTACAAAACACAGAAAACAGAAAACTGATTGAATCTTCATCATTAAAACACAAACACTTCAATCTACAGAAAAGGAGAATTCCAATTGATCGGGAAACAGACTAACCTATACTAAAAGATTACCGCTCTCTGGAAAATAGATATACTGAAAGCGAGAAATAAAAATCGTAAAGCTGTGAAGTTCCCAATCAACTTAAAAAATGCCACATCGTCAAAGATCCATTCTCTCTACCGGCAACGTAGCCCAAATAATTCAAAATGTAGCTCACAATCGTCCACAGCTACTAAATGGAAAATAATATTTTTACAAACCTCTAGTCCGCGAAGTGTTTCCACGCCCATACGAACACGAACGCTTGGCTGTCTATTATTTAATTTATCTAGTTTAATGACACGTGAAAGTGTGTTATTATTGTTTGAATATCTGTTGAAATTGTATAGTGTCAATTCATTTAGTGCTGATCATTGTCGCTCAAGATGGCCGAAGAAATATTGGAGTAAAAATACACATCCTACGCGAAGAGTGAGCCACCTGTATGCACTATATAGAAAATCAAGTTTGATTTTAAAATATATTAAACTCAGGTAGACTATGTAAATTGCTTGTGTTTATCATAATACTTATCTTGCTCACGAGGACTGTTAGATATTATATATATGAGATATCAACTTACACACAATGCGTTGGAACAACATATTTGTTCTGTGAATTTTTCATAGAAATCTTCTCCCGACTTAGAAGACATTAAGGAATCAACGGAAATCAACCTTTCAAACAGTCAGCGCAACCAAAAGTTCAACTCCAATTCCCAATAACCATGTTTACTGATACTGCTTGGTATGAATTACTCTTGTTATTGATTATATCTTTTTGTATTTAAAAAAATATGGTAATCGTATCAGTATCTAGTAATTATTAAAGGTACAAATATACATTTAATGATACAACATAAATATATTTTTTATTTTTGAGGCAGTGCTAATGATTAAATATAAAAGGAGAAGTATTGTAAAGTTTAATTGTTATTGAGCTATAGGAAAGTGTCTATTATAATACTTTTATGATTGCTTAATAATCCTTCATGGCAGCTGTAAGTAATATTATCAAATGTAAAAATAAATGCTAGTTTATTGGGGTGGTGCACCCTTAAATGCTTAATAAAAAATTACTTTTAAAGGAAATGAAACATTTATAATTTTGAGAAGGAAAGGACATAAGTTGAAAGGAAAGGGTATAATTAGTTTTATTCATTCAATAGAAATGGTGATATACTGTATTTAAAGTTCATGTAAGAAACTTGAAATAGATGAGAATGTAATATATACTAATAAAGTATAATATTAATATACTATATATATATATTGATATATTATATAGTATTATATATATATATATATATATATTATATATTATATATATTATATAATTATATATATATATTTACATAT
Organism: Trachelipus rathkii; assembly: GCA_015478945.1. Taxonomy (NCBI): domain Eukaryota; kingdom Metazoa; phylum Arthropoda; class Malacostraca; order Isopoda; family Trachelipodidae; genus Trachelipus; species Trachelipus rathkii. The sequence continues at coordinate 2,018 of JABUQX010066159.1, forward strand.
ATTTATATATATATATATATATAATATATATATGATTATATATATAATATAATATATGATATATATATAGTCTATATTAATTTTTATATATATGTATACATATAATATATATATAGTATATATATATATATATATAAATATATATAGTTGATATAATTATATATTATATTACTATTAATTATATAGATATATAAATATTAATATATAATAAATTATAGTTATATATTATTATACTATATTAATATATGTATAATACTTATTTTCATTATTATTATATATATATATTTATATATATATATATATATTAGTAATATATATTATATTATATATATATATATATATATATAGTATTATATATATATATATATATAATATAAATGATATTATATTAATTATATCATATATACATAATATATTATATAATATCCAAGTATTAGTATTAGTCTTAGTATATTATTTAATTAATTTTAATTATTATTATTTATTATAATTATATATTATTATTATTATTTATAATGTTAAAATTATATTATTGTATTTGATATAGTATCTCGGGTAAATTCAATCATTCAGAGTTACTATCAATTATTTATTTATATTATATTTATAATATTATTATTATATTATATATAGCGTAGAATACTTGAAAGGGTAAGTTTACCTCACCATTATAAACAATCTTAAACACGTTCATAAATAGCATTATCTATTAGTATATATATTAATATATAAAATAATATAGTATATATATTTTTTTTTTTTTGAGTTACTCTGAATTAATAAAATTTTAACATTTCAGAATATTCAATATATAATAACGATATAGTCGTAGTCAGTATTAAGTAATAAAGTAGAAAAGAAGTAATGGACTAATTACGTAATTAGTAGGATAGTAAGTTGGATGTGAGTTACTTTTTGATAGGTGATTTTTACATTTAATTTTCTTTATTTTTCTTAAGATTCTGTCATCATCAGTTACAATATTATTAATAATATAATAATATTCAAAATATATATTAATTAATATATATATATATTAATAGTAGTATATAATATAATATATATATATAATATTTTTAATTAATATAATAGTATAATTAATAATAGATAATATTATATATAGTAATATATTTTTGATGGTAGCGGCAATATATATATATACTATCACTATATATAATACATCATATATATGATATAAGTAAATAATCATTAATGAAGTATATGATAAACCTCTGACTTTGGAAAGATATTCGAGGCAGCTTTATATTGTATACATGATTGAAAGAGTAAGTGTGTTTAAAGGCCATGTGGTCGCCAAATACACACGGCTTGTGCACGTTTAATGTATTAGGGGCTGACGTCCATGACCCCACTGTGTACTTTATGAAAAGCCGTTGGTACAGTTAAGATCCTAAAGACTGACTGTTGCTTAGAGCTTTGAAACTGTTAAACACGAATCAAAGTTACCAAGATAAAGGATCAGTGAATTTAAATGTGACCGATTTTGCGGTGCAGAAGTTCGGTATAAGGCACCCACTGGCCTATCCGGGTAAAGTTGCTCGGTTTTGGCTGTTGACCTAGGGCGAGAAGAGAGGGTCTCTTTGTCCCCTAGTATTTGTGCCGATTCAATAACCCAGTTAAATAATATATTAATATTTTTGAAACCTATTCCATATTCTTGTGCTTGCATCTTAATTTCCTGATTTTAAATACACGTGAACACTGCTGGCGGGTATGTACCATCTCCATGTAGGGTTCGTCGCCTCTGTTGACCAGCATCATCCCCCATTCTACTTCTGGCCCAGAAACTCCTAATCCTAGAAGCACTCCTAGCAATAACGCATCTTCCTTTGCACAATAGTTTCTGTGAACAGGTCCTTGAGTTATACCTAGCTAGGGTTTCACCCTTTCAGTGAAGCTAGCATCTTTTTCCCATATGGCATCGGACACTCGTTCTCAGTCTCCAGAAGAGTCGTGTCTTCTAGAGACATACACGTATACCCAATGCTGGTCCAGGGAGTTCTTCAAGCAAAACAAAAGTAAGGGCCGGGTTGCTAGCCCTGTGGCCCTATAACTATGCGAACTATTATATATATATACCATATATTATCAGATACTAAACATAGATATATATATAATAATATATAATATAATTATATATATATGACGTATATATATAGGTTATATATATATATAGTATATCTATATATATCTATATATATATATATATATATAGTACTTATTATACTAGACTATATATTGGGTTTTTATATTATGATATAATATACTTTGAATATGTCTAAGATATTATACACTCTATATCGAAAGACAAAAGTCGTAACTCAATTATTTACCGTTATTTTCTCCATTTTCCATACAGTTATGTTATCTACGAATATTATGAGATAATTCTACATAAAGTGCGAAAAAGAGTAAAACAATAGGAACGAAGATCATTATGCGTTATATTTCCAGGAGAAAACTAATAAGTAATCTCGTGAGAAATGACTGAGTAACACTAGAGAAAATTTTCATCTTAAGTGTTTAATATAACTTTGATATGATTAGAGCGAATAATACATCCACACGCTTAGAAATGGATTACAGAGAAGTTTAATTAATAAGAATGATTTCACATTTCGAAGAGTCAGTTTTGCTGGTATGCTACTATTTGATAACGAGAAAAGATGAATATTGAAGAAGCTTAGAAATGGCCTTAGACATCCCCGAGGTACATATTTACACAGAAACCCACACCACACAACACACACACCACCCACCCTCCAACCCAACACGGGTGGGTCCGGGATCATGCAGATCCAACAAACAAGGAGAAAAGCCCAACACACCAACCAACACCGACTACACACAGAAATCACACACACACACATTGAACACCACACCAACCACGAGCTCCCACAATACACACACATCCACACACATTGAGTTGCTCGCAGCAGGTGTTTGCACACACCTCCTGTTACTTTGTCATAACCACACACACACACACTCTCTAAAAAAATATAAAGTAATAAGAAGAGTGGTAGCCCCCGGCGGCGCGGTGGTCGGAGTTAACGACGTCCCCCGTTCGTCCCCATTCACCCTGGAAGGCGAAACACTTAAAAAGCCAGAAGTCAGCACTACCAACATACTATGATTCACTCCCACCACACTTCGCTACAAATTTTTTCAAAGACCAAAAGTAGAACAGAAAGATTAAAAAAGGTTAATCTAATCTTATTTTCTTTCCTTTTTGGGATTCTTAATGCTTCTGATTACTCAACAATACAACCAACTAACATACACACACCACATAATAAAGCACTCCATGACCCAGCACAGTGCTCGGTGGAAGAAGACACCACACACCACACTGTTCAAACGGCATTTGCTTCGCAAATTTTTGTAAGGGACTAGAGTGATGATCCTGCACAAATAAATTGTGTTTAAAGATGGTTTTATAGATTGATTATCTTGCATTAAATCAGTTGGTGAACAAATGATATGTTTGGCCTAGGTGGAATACATAGTACTAGTTGTAGTTTTGAGAGCGAGACGAGAGAGAAGAGAGGAGAGAGAGAGAGAGAGAGAAGAGAGCAGAGAGAGACGAGATAGAGGAGTTTCGTTCCCAACTTTTTTTCCCATTTTTGCTTTTTTGCAGACTAATTTATGTAAGATTGTTCTTATTATTCAGAAAATGGTTTGCTAGCACGCAGCAATATATATATAGTATTATATATATACTATATTACTATAGTATATATATAAATAGTAGCTAATGTGGATCCAGGTAGTATAGTAATATCAGACGATGTCAATATATATAACTGCATAGTATATATATAGCGTGAGCTGCACTAGTTAATCCGTTTAGAGTCAGCGGTCGGTAAGAGTTTAGGCCGAATCCGCCGCATTCATCGAGCTTTTGCATAGGTTAATTTGTCGCTATCTCCCACAACGCTTTTCTGTTTTAACTAATTCAGTCAAGATCCATAGCGTAAGCAATTTTCCTTATCTCCGGTCATGATGTTTATCAAATTCACTATGATACCGTTCATCTGTCTTCTTCTTTCTCATGTAGCTTCAACAATCCAGTTATTAGAGTCTAGCGATTCATCTAATTAATCTATCTATATTGGGGTGTTTTGCCGCCAAGACGTTCTCAAGTCTGCAAGATAAGCATGCAGCATAATGATGCGAACGTATGACTCATAAAATTCAATAATCTCACTAGATTGAAAATGATATATATATAAAGGGAGTCGGAGTCGGTTTTTAAATTAGAAGTATAACAATTAGATAAACGAAAGCCTATATTTTCTAGAAGAAGAAGTAGTATACACGATGAGTATATATTTTTTATAAAGGTAATGTTAGGAGTATATATATAACATTGATGCTTAACTTACTGTACACTAGACGGTTATCTATATTTTTTACATGAGAATAAAAGAAAAATTTAATATTGAGAGCCTATATACGAATTTTGTTATGAAAAGTATTCACAATATACCTAAAGGGAGAAGAAGGACAGGGGATCAACATTGTATTTTAATGAAAACGTATAAGAAGACTTTGTTGGGTCGATAAACGTTTTAGGCAGAGTTATTAAAATACATATCACACACATCAACACACACATGCACACACACATACACATACACACGACACACAAACACACACACTACCACACACACACATAATACATAGTATAATATATATATATTAGTGTTATAGTTATATATTATGGAGGAGTTTGAGGACACACAACACATCAATTAATATTATATATTAATCTAATATATTATATGTATATATAATATTATATTATATTAAATCATATTAATATATTTGTCTATAATATATATTATAGTTATATATATATATATTAATATTTATATATAACTATAAGTTACTTAAGTATAATATAGTAGGCCAGCTCATCTCCGAAATAGATCAGGCAGTATCCTAGAAAATATAACTAATCTATCCAGAAATAAATAACTATTTTTTTTGATTTCAGGAAGAGCAAGCAATGTCATCGAGAAACTTAAAAAAAAAAAAATTATTATTTACTCTAATATTAGTAATAATATTACATCCTCGCATTGTATGCTTTGATTGACCATTTGCCCTCGAAACCTCTATCCATCACGTTCTCGTAGTTCTACCGAGGTGCCTAAAAATAGCAATTTTATTTAACGTAATTTGGAGAAAAATTTATATTTTTTTCTTTTATTTAATATTTATTTTTGGTGGTTCGAGCCGACGGAGGTAGACAGATGGGAGGGTCGAAGTGCCCCTCGTCCCCTGGTTGGACCGAGAATACCACCTGACTCTTCTTGTTCTTAGTTTACGCACCGCGGAGGTATTACGTAGTTTGTTAAAAAAAATATGCACGATTTGGACCCCTTGTGTTTGCTCACAGCATCTGTAGTAAGACGAGCATGTTCGATTTCTCAAAAAACTTTAATTTTTATGCAACAACAATTTTTTTACAAATTTAATTTTTTATAAGCGTTTTTTTATGTTAGTTGTGGAATTTCCGGGGTAAAAAATCGTCTCTGTATTAATAAAATGAATCATTTATTTTTCAGTGGAGTAGCGTGTATTATGGATTTGTTAGGTAATACATTGCCTGGCCTTTTTCGGAGAGATGCTGACCATTTATATTATTATAAATATTTAAATTATTTTTAAAGGGTTATATAGCCTAGTATCATTTTACTCATTAAAGAATTAGTATTATTATTTATAAGTTATGAGTAGGCTGTAAACTTAGTATTATATGACAGATGAAATACGTTTTATTAGTATGTACCTAATACAATATATATATATAACTATACCGTATATATAATCATATATAATATTATATTATTATTTAATTCTAAAAATATATATTATATATAGTATTATTAATAGCAATAGATTAGCTGCATATATAGAAGGATACCTAAGTTTTAGTATGCAATTTATCTCCATTAATTAATATAGATACTTGGAAAGATAACAATATATATATATTAATGACTATAATAATTATAAGTATACTATATAGTTATATATAGACTGCGTATATATAACCTAGTTACTTTATATATATACTGATATATATATATAGTATATATATACTATATATATATATAATATATCTATATAATATATATTATATATACTATTTATATATATATATATATTATATATATCATTATATATATATATAGGTATATAGTATAAGTAGTATATATATATATATATATATATTATATATATATATTAGTATATACGTTAGTATATTGTATATATCAACTGATAAAACTGTTGGACCTAAAGACCTAAAATTTTGGGTGAAAAGGTTTCTCAACTACATCAATAATTAGTCCATGGTGTGTTGGCATTATGAAAATATCTTGAAATATCTCATGATGATCATTTTGTAAAAAAGGTTTTATTTTGAACTGCTTAGTTCAGTGCCTTCATATGGCATACCAAATGCTTGATTATTATTTGAAATAATTTCCACCAAAGCAGATAATTTTTGCAACAAATCAAATCACGAAGCTGATTCAGCAACGAACATGGTAATGTGCAGGTGCGAATTTTGGGATGTTTTACTACTGAAAAGATAGTTAGGTGAAATTTTGATATTATTTAATGGTGCTAATCAAAATGTTTGGTATAATGCTTTCTTAACTTAGGTATGATCTTACAATCAAGTTGGTCTTCAAAGATACATTGTAACCTTAAATTTTGAACATTCTTATTTCTTTATATAACTCCATCAAATTTATTCCTCATAGTTAATAATATTCCAAAAATATTAAATATAATAAGAATTTTGTTTTGTTTATCAGTTCATGTAAAAAATACTGATAATTTTTCCCTCAATGGAAGAGCTAAGCCAACATTTTGCAAATACACACTAACACATCTTTGCTAAATAGAGATGAATGATTCATAAACATAAAAGTTTCAAAATTCTTGTCAGAAGTGATGTGAGTGAAATGGAGGAGAGAGAGTCATTGAGCGTGTCATGGCTAAATAATTTTATTACAAGGATCTAAGTAACTATTTTCGTTCGCGCTTCACCTTCAAACTTTGCATGTTTTATGGTCAATTTATTTGCAACTTGAACATCAATATACTCCCTTATTTAATCTACTCGCACAGTCCAACAAACAAGCTCTTATAAGTGAACGAGCGAACAAAGGCGATACTTTATATATATTAATATAATATATATATATATATAATTGATATATATATAAATATTATATATATTATATAATATAGTAGTAGAGATACTAGGTGGTAGACGTCGAATTAAGTGCGTAAGTAGACAGTGACAGGGCTCCGTTAATATGTAATCGAACGATGTGCTGAGTAGGTTCAGATTGACGTCTCATGCTGAGTAAGATCATAGAATTGTCGCCGGGACGCAGAGGCATGGTGTGCGGTCGCTCAGCGTTGGTCAGTTGTGGTATATATAGTATACTCGTTTACACACAGCATTAATCGATATTTACTAAGGTGTAAGTGCAGGCTTATGCATAAGTACGCAGCGAACGGGGCGAGTCGCCTGCGCAGAGACAATGCAGATTGTACATATTAGCAGGGCACACAACAACACAGATAAACTAGCATGCCCAAGTGTAACTATGTAGAACCACCTAGCGGAGAATTCGATGCAGTATGGGAGGCCTTACCACGATAAGATCTTAGGAAAACAATCAACCTAGACGAGTGTAAATGCATAAGAGATTTCTGAGGTGATTGGGATGTGTAGGGTGTGGAGAGAGTATCAAGTCGATGAGATCTTTACTGCTTTATGAGCTCGGTACTCGGGCAGACAATAGGGAAAAACACTGATGCACATTGATTACGTGGAATCAGAAGCTAGCAGGGGTCGAGAGGTTTAGGTCAGAGGTGCGGGACGCCCGGGAGAGACTCTGGGAGAAGTGGGGTATAGATCGAGCGAGGGACCATTTCCGTACGAAGCGACTCCGATAAGAATGGAGAGGATAGTGCGTCAACTTTCAAGAGATCAGTGGCATGCAGATAATCTAACACTCCACGACGAAGACACGGGTACCGGGCAACTTGTGTCGGCGGTTTCGGTGTAGCGCACAATGACAACCAGTGGAATCGGTCGTGACGTTCGCGTGCGGCTCGATTAAATTCACGAATTGCACGGGTAGTCCACGGTACCGAGGAACCTGACACACATGATCGCGCGAGAAAATGAGGGTTCAGGGCCACGACACCCGTGGAAGACGATTTGATACGTCTGGCGTGCATTACGGGAGCCGCCACACATCAGCAGATCGACAGCAGGCGGAGGGTACACAACACCAATGGTGAGTGACAATCAGTGCGTCGACGCCTTGCTGAAACATAATTACCGGGCCCGGAGGCCTGCCATAGGTCCACCGCACACCACGGAACATCGAAGGGAGAGAATGGTATTTGCCCGAGAACACATCCATTGGACGGTCGACATTTAATTTTTTGTTTGCTGTACTAATGTTGTTTTGAATGTGAGGCGTAAAGGTGAAGTGGGTATCAAAGGTTATTCAGAGTTTTTTAGGTGTTTTGTTTAGTGGGATGATGGAGTTATTTAGGGTTACTTGTGTGTGAAAGGAGGATTGATGTCTGTCTCTAGGGATTAAGGTTATAGATAATTTCTCGGCAGAGGGCGACATTCTGTTGGAGGATAACCAGCTTCTAGGTGATTTAGATTAATCTGAGAGAGATTTGTGAAAGTGGGTACAGAGGTGTCTGATATGGTTACGGTTATGTCATCTGAGTAAGTTATTAGTTTTGAATTGTGAGTTTGGGGGTAGGGATATCAGATGTAAAAAGGTTAAACAGGAATGGATACAGGATGGCTCCCTGGGGAGTCCATTTCTTAGTTTTACAGTTTTAGAGGTTTGAAGTTTGCTGGATACCTGGGCAGTGCGTCCAGATTTAAAATTGGATAACAATTTTTTGTAATTGTTATGGAAGGGTGTATGTAGAATTTTTGAAATGAATATATCTAAGTGCTTGCTGTATCGAAGGCTTTACTGATGTCAATAGCCATGAGTATTGTTCTGCTGGATGGTGTCTTGTTCAACCCGTTTACTATGTTATCGGTGATATTTGTTAGGGCTGTTGAGGTAGAATGGGATTTTTTAAAGCCATGTTGGTGATTTGGATAGTGAAAATTGGGTTGTATTTTAGTGAGAATGATCTTCTCCTAGTTTGCACAAGGAGTAGAGGAGAGATACTGGTAGGTACGAAGAAGGGAGGTGGAAATCTTCTCTGGGTTTTAATTTGGGTATGAAAATTGCTTTTTTTCCAGTTAAAAGTTAAAACTTAAAAGTCCAGGATTTGATGAAGATATTTGTAATGAATGATATAGCGGAAGTTCCAATGTGTTTTATGTGAAGGTTAGAAATGTTGTCCGGTGCCCGAAGCTGGAGAGTTTTTTTTAGGTTTTGATAAGAATAGTTATTTCTTGTGTTGAAAATGGGGAGTTGGGGTTGATATCTAATTTCGCCTTTTTAAGCTTGCGTATTATTTTCATATTGTTTGCGTGGGTAGATTGTTTGTTGGAGATATTGGAAAGGTTTTGCTAGCAGGCTAAGTGGGAGAGGGAGTCGCTGGTATGGGAGGGGAGGGAATTTTTTGTCCTCTTGTGTTTAAGGAATTAATTTGTGCAGTCAGATCTGGAGTGTAATTTTTTTTTGTTGTGGTTGTCGAAGGGAAATTCTTTTGTTTTGTAAATTAACAGATTTCAGGTGTTAATGAGGGGTTGTAAATGTTTTTTCTGGTGGCCTTTTGGTATTGTAAAGGTTGGAGGTTTTGTTTGGACTACTTCTGATGGAAATTTGATATATGATTATGTGGATATAGGCCTTGTGTAATAAGTATATATAGTATAATATAATAGTTATATATTTATAGGTATACTATAGTTATATATATATACGGCTATACTAGTATTACTTAGTATATATATATATATATATATAGTATATAATATAGTTTATCATAAATATAGGGGTATCTCTACATATATATTCATAGTAGCTATTAGTATACTTATATTATATTATTATATATTTAATATTATAAATTTATATATATATATATATATATATAGTACTATATAAGTGTATATATGTATATATATATATAATAATATATATATACTTGATAGCTACCTCACGTTTAAACTTTATACCACGATATCTATATCCTATATCTATATACGTCAGTACTATAATAGTATATGTCAGTAGTCGGTAGAGCGGGTACAGAGGTTCGCAAAGGTAAGGGCCGGGATCGACTCCCGTCCGACCTAGTAGTAATTAATAGAGAAATTCCCCTCCTGGAATAGGGCTTTGCCCGTGAGAAGAAAACATTTTAATATATAAATATATATATTATTTATTATATTTATATAATATAATGTTTAGTAATAGTATATATATATACTTAGTATATATATATTTATATGTATAGTATATTATAGTATAAGCTATATTATATGTATATAATATATATAGTATATATATATAATTTATATAAATAAATAAAATTAATATATATAGTTAATAATAATAATAAATTTTCCACACACTACATATATATTATATATATAGGTATATATATAATATATATATTATATACTATATATATATATAATTATAGTAGTATTACTATGATGTGAAGAGAACAGAGTATATCATTTTGAGCTTACTGGTGATAAATTGTTCTACGTTAAAAGCAAAAAGTAAGTATAACAATATAATTTTTTTTTTTATATTAACGGAGGAGATAACTTTAAAAGTATGATGTCAAAATTGATAAATTTAATTTTTTTTTGAACTATTTTTCTTTGTTTCAATGTTAGTATTTAATCTTTTGTTATCGAATTTATTTATTGCATTTTTAAATAAACAGCAAAATCCAAAAATTATTTTGGTTTTGTTTTACGAGTGGTTTTCCGTTAACGCTGAGAGACAACTTTTTTTTTTTTTTTTTTTTTTAAATAACAAATGCAAAGTATATAACCTTTTTAGCCTACTCCTTTGAAATATGAAGTAATATTATACAAATTGTAGCAAAGCACGGTTTTCTACTGGCAATTGTAGAGTTTACTGTGATCATTGAACTGAGGTGCCCATCGCAAAGAGCGACGTCGATTCAACTCTTCCCCAAAGTGACATGTGTTAGCAGAGAAACTATCACAGACATTAGGAATATCACCAGAAACAAACAACAACCCAGAAAACAACAACATCATCAAACAACCAAACAACAAGCAGAAAGGAATCAACTAAGCGTCAAGGTAATATGTTTTTCACTACATTACTAAGGTCTTGGCAGAGCTACAAGGGGTCTGATTAGTGGAGTTGACTTTTCATAACTTGTGAAATAGAATGGTTTAAACTCTGAAAAATAATAAATTCTACTACTACTACTACTGAGTAGTAATATATGTAGTTCTGCAGCTACTACTACTATACTACTACTACCTACTCTACTACTACTACTACACTACTACTAATATAATAATAATAAATAATAATAATAATAATAATAATAATAATAATAATAATAATAATAAATAATAATAATAACAATAATAATAATAATAATGATTAAATATAGATAATAATAAATAATAATAATAATAATAATAATAATCAATAATAACTAAAAATAAAATTAAAATAAATATAATTAAATAATAATAATAATTCATCTCATATTTATAAGTTCGAAACTGAAGATGTCCGAGTTTACGGACGAAATCGTCAAAACTAAATAAAGTACAATTAGTCCCTCATACTTTCTTTTAATTATTTCTAGAATAGTTTTTAAGAAAATTAAAAGGAAATTAGAAGAAAACATTTCGTAAATTGGGAAGTAATAATATAGTAATATAAATGGAATAGACGTGATACATAAGTAATATAAATAATAGATAATGCAATAATAAGTAATAGGCATATAATAATATAATAATAATGAAATGAATAAGTAATGAATATAAATTAATAAATATAATAATAAAGGAAGAATATTAATGAAAATATAATATCATGGAATATGATAATTCGAAAATATCAGAAATGAAAATAATAATCAATGTAAGAAAATAATAAATTGTCAAGGTACGAAAATAATTATAATGTTAATAATAATATAAAGTAATAAAGATTTATAAATAATAAAATAATAATAATAGTCAATAATAATAATAATAATAATAATGATAATAGAGATAATAATAAATATATTTATAGCTAAAAAGTAATAAATAATAGATCATCATAGATTCAATAAGCTTTTTAAGTTAAGAAAATTAAAATTATATTTAAGGTCGAAAACACAAATATTTTGTCACGCATGAGCGCAGAACATCATGGGAATGGAACTAGTTTTGGATGAATCCTCTGTAAGAAATGAAGGAAGGGGATTCTGCTGCTATATCATTCGCAACACCAAAATCGAAATTATGTTCCTGCCTCCAAAACTGGAATTGGAGTTGACGGCGGAAGATGCCATGTGCCCGTGCCGATGAGAGAAAGCCAGTAAGAAACAGCTACGGCTTACGGAAGGGCTAAGTGTGAGCACGACTTATTTTATATTTTATCTTTAAATTAATATTATAAATTCCATTATTTATTAACTATTGTTAATTTTATTTATGTACTTAACTATGTATTATTAGTTTTAGTATTTATTAATTGTCGTAATTTTATTATTTATTAATTTATTGTTATTTTATTGCTTTTTAACTTATTATTGTTAATTTTGTTATTTAATTATTATTTATTATTATTATTTATTAAACTGAAAAACTACGCATGGATATGACGGTAATTGGATTAGATTTTATTTTCTTTTATTAATTTTAAATTATAATTTCTTATTTATGTAATTTATTTTTATTAACGACTATTGAGTTGATGCGGCGGACAATT